>QKQZ01027176.1:0-31852 GCA_003595255.1 Solenopsis fugax
TGCGTGCGTGCGTGCGTGCGTGCGTGCGTGTGTGTGTGTGTGTGTGTGTGTGTGTGTGTGTATCGAGATCAAAATGAATAAGATCTTGGATCTCCAGTTTAAGTCGCGCTAGCCACCATGTATACGCCAGTTTATCCGCTTCGTATATTCCCGCTATATTCGCGTTTGATGATCTTAGCTCGCTCGCTCGTACGCGAGTACCTCGCTCACCAATAAAGGAGAGCGCCCGAGAGTTTACGACGTGGCTCGATTCAATAAACGTGAGGCGAAACGACTCGGGGAAATATTTGAAACTGTTGTATTTACGCGGAAGGTTGCAAAAGGTAAGCAAGACTCGACGTCCAGACCACAAAGATTAATGAGCCCCCGAATTCTCAGTCCTTTCTTCTCTTAAGTTCTTCGATTCGATCGGAAACGGGACCAAATGGTCCATTCTTTACCCCGGAAGACATATGTAGAACATAGAATTGAAGACGTAAAAGCGTATCGGATTTAAAACATTCGATCCCACTCGAAATCTCCCACCGAAGTCCGACATGTCGTGCACGTTTCCGTTCTAAGAATAAGTTTATTACACGCGTAATAAAGAAGCTTCCCGAGGCATATGGGAACACGTTGAATACGCGAGGTATCTCCCAAAGCATGATGCTGTCTCAGGCGAAACCGACGTTTCCGAGAGCCTCTTTGACCGCGATTCCTATGAGGAAGCTGACTCGCCGGCCTGTAAAAGTGGAGGACCAAGAATACCGTCGCTGGACCAGCAGCAGCAGCCGCAGCAGCAGCATCTCGCGGACTCCGCTCTGTCGAATCGTGCCAAGCGCACGCTCGACGGCCCGAGATAGCTTCGCTCGAGAATGCGCGCTATCGCTATCGCAAGACGCGGTTAAAATCGGCGTTCTCTCTCCGCTCTCGTCGCGAGTGCACGAGACGTCCGTCGTTCATCGTCGGTCGGCGGCATTGGCGCCGCGAGACGCTGTCCGCGAGCGATCAGGCGGATAGGAAACTGGCCGATTGTTCAGCCTCAGCTCGCGCCAAATCTCTACACGCTCGTCGCCCCGTTGAGGTGCGTACCTCACGCCAGGAACGATCATCAGCGTCGCCGACGACACCGACGCGACGACGTCTTCGAGTGAAGAATGGTCGACCGATGAATCGGCGGCGGCGCGGCGCCTCCATCAGTCGCGAGAGCGACGGAAAGTAAAGTCGAAGAGGAATTTTGAAAAAAGAATTTTGCTCAAAGCAAACACGTTCGTTGCGAGGCTGCGAACAATCGTATCACCGATTATCTGCAGTGAAATTTGTTCCGTTTGTAAAACAGAGGAATATCTCGTCGAGCAAACCTGTTCGCGAAAACAAGAATTTGTCACTGTAATTATTTCATCCTTAGCAAATGAGTCCTTGTATTGACAATGAAATAAAAATCGAATGGTCGTACAGCGAAATCACTTGCAGATTGAGTGAAAATCAACATTCTCAGACCTGTTTTCCGCAATCGGCGAAGCTCGCTACGATCACACGAAGTGTCCCTGCGGATTTTTCTCCTTGTATGAAAATCGAAAAGGTACGCGATCGGTCGAGGACGCGCGCGGCACCAAGTCCAAGTTCACCGGAACCGCGATCACCGCACCGGTTCCTTCTTCCGCCGTTTCTCCGTTGCATCTTTCAGGGCGCACCTGACCGGAAATTAATTTGGCCTCTAGAAGAAGGATCGCGGCCCAGTATCGCCAATTGGCGTTATTAATCGGCCGTCGCGACGGCCGAACATCGACGCATTTCCTTCTTCGTCGCCGAGGGGGAGACTCATCTTTTGGCATCCGTCGCCTACGTCCCGCCGCGACAATAATTACGAGTTATGTTGTGTAATTTGCGGTATATTCGTTTAATCTAGCCGACGCTGCAGTCTAATTCGGGCGAAGATATTTGGACGGGGTCCGCGAAACCTCGGTAATTAATTCCGCCAATGGATGACGGCTCAATCAGTGCAAGTGAATTTTGTTGGCATTCGAACGACGAGCTTTAAGTCACCGCCAAAGATTACATTGTATTACGTTACATACCGACGAAATTCTTGCCGTTCGTTAAACCGTCATCGGCTCGGTATCGTCGAAAGATATCTCGTAATTAACTAGCAATATCTTAATAATTAATAGGTAGATTAATTTGGAGAGCGTCCCAGATGCACACAGTTACAATCGGACACACCACTCATATCGGCCGATCCCTAGGTATTTCTTGCTGTACCACCAATCAGAAAATTTTATATTAAAGCAGCCAATCAACGATGTGTCCGATTGGGCCTCACCCAAACTTAGTTTCCGCGGCTCACATTTAGATGACGCTAGTCGTAGGTGTAATTTACTTTGACGTCTGAAACTGGCTGCTTTTTAGAGGTTAGACATTTGTCAATAAAATTCAGTGCGAAAAGATTCATTTAAGCGAACAGTGCCATTTTTTTCTTTTGATTAAACATGAAACATGATAAGTTGTTTTTCCGACATGTGCTGCTTCATTACTTTGATTTGAAAAAAAAACTGCAGCTGCAGCTCATAAATTGCTTGTCGAAGCTTATGGCAATTGTGCTCCATCGGAAAGAACATGCCAAGAATGGTTTCAGCGATTTAAGAGTGGTGATTATGATCTGAATGATAAACAACCGAAAAAGTTTGAAGACACCGAATTATAAGCATTATTGGACGAAAACTCAACTCAAACGCTCCAAGGATAGCTAGCGAGGGCAAATACTTTGATTGATGTATTTTTTGCTTTTGATATCGAGATAAATGAGTTTTTTTAAGTAAAAAAACCGCGGAAACTAAGTTTACTACCTAATATTATTAACATATTATTAAACGTATACATAGGCCGGTATTCATAGTCCGTTCTTATATTTAAGATCGTCTTAAGTATCATCTTAAGACGCCATCAACCAATCAGAGAGCCGTATCAGCGTCTTAAGATATTACTTAAGATGATCTTGAAATAAGAATTGAATACCGGCCATAAATTGCTAAATATTTTTAACGCACTTAATTGATATTTTTGTGAATCAGGGACTATCATTTCCATATTTACTTCTTTAAGAACTTATCCTCTTGCTATATGTTTTCACGCCTAACTAGACCTTCAATTTCTCCGAAAAAGGTCCCGATTCCAATAATGGTTTCAATAGTTCCAAGTACGAATGATCCCAACAGATATTAATTTACAAGCCTTTTCTTATTTCCTTCGAGAATTTCATTTTCAATGCTTATTTTCATTGCGAGTCATCGAGTTTTCAATCAGTTATACATATTTATATTATGTGAGATTTTCAATCTCTCGCGTGCGATGCCATAATGCGCATCGCGGCAAGATTCGAGAGCTAGCTTTAAAGCTCGAAGAAGAAGAAGAGGAAGAAGAAGAACAAGAACAAGAAAAGTAGAAGGAAGAAGAAAAAGAAAGATTATGTAAGGGGGGAGAATAAGTCCGTTCGGCCGGATTCTTCATTTTAGATTCTACACAACATCCTCTTCGTCGTCGCTTTTCCTCATCGTACCTTCGTCGTCGTCGCGGCACCATGCGCGCTACCAAGCCACCTTAGTCCTCCATCGTCGGCCTCCTCACCTCCTCGCCGCCATGGCTTGCTTGCTTGCTTCTGGGGCTGACAGCAGCTATTTTCGTTTCCCAGCGACAATATAGCAGCCACGACTTAGGCTGCTCTTGCTGAGCTGAGCTTCGAGGTCTACCTCTCCCCGGCTCTCTTTCCTTCGGCGATTTCTGCTTCTTATTTATGGAATCCCTTACCTCTTCTGAAATTATTCCCTCGCTTACTATATCGCCACCTCTGAATCATCGTTACGGCGATAGCGAAGTGCAGAATGTCGCCCCCCGGTTAAGGCAACCAATTTCGCGTGATCGTGCATTGCGTTTCGTGAAATGCGGTCGGTAATTTCTCGGGAATGAATTTAGCACGCATAAATAGTGAGAAAGATTCAGCAAACGTGTGTTGTTTCTTTTCTGACCCAGTTACAGAGGCGACTCGTGGTTCAATAATTCTCGTAAGTCGGGGTGACATAAGCTGAAAGCGTTGAAGCAAAAACAGAAATGGGAACGTCTCAGAAGTGTCGTTTGCCTAGTTTCTGTTCTGGATACCTCCGCATTCCTAGTTTATTCTTAAACATATACTCAAACGTACATACCTAAATGAATTTTATTGGAGAATACGTTAATTCAATGAAATAAATTCATTCTTTGGAATAGCACTTTGATAAATCTCCGACTTTTACGTACGACTTGACAACTTTTTCGTGAGACTTCCACTGACAGGAATGCGTTTTCATTTCCGATGTGTATTTTTCTTTTTAGGTTTATTTCTATTTTCATTAGCTTTTTCTACAGTTTATTTTTGCGTTGATAGTGTATGAGCTGGTGAGGCGTGGCAATGTTCTACGCGTTTGATCACGAGATCATAGCAAAGAGGATATGAAGATTAGGATGTTTGACTCAGCATCACAGCTTTTGTTCAACGCAAAGATGTTTGACTCACAGCTTTTGTTCAGTAATTCCATATTACGATCACACGAATATTCAGACGTATTCAGCTCGGAAATACCTGTAGCGCTAACGATCGTTCAGTTAACGCCAAATACAATAATAATCAGGATTCCTGCCTTGTTTTTGCCGATATCGTTCCGATTTCGCAGCTGGATGCAACTGGGTGATTTGAGCGTCGCCTTATTCGCGTATGTACGTCTCGCGAGGCGTATATTTGCGTATGTCGCGTTAACGCACATTCATCCGCCCTGGACCGACTTTGCGCGGAGCGAATGAATGACGTCAAGAGTGATACAGTCATCGTCGAGAGATGCAATTTCCTCGACCCCTTTTTTTTCTTGACTCTTTCGCGAGATGCGCGCTCTCCTCGTCCTCCTCTGCTTCCGTTACAACGAACCGGTAGTGATTTATGGTCTTCCTTCCTTCCTTTTCGAAGTCGATGTGCCGACATGTCGTTGCGTACGTGCGGTCATCAAAAACCGGATGTACTCGCTAGAATGTACACACTTCGGTGCGTGCCACCCCAAGCGGTATATATACTTCCGCGAGACCCCGCTATATACGCAAAAAATAAATACGTAGTCTTTTTAATGTCAGTGAGAATTTAATACTACATACGTTAGATTTTTCTCACTATTCACTTTATTTATTTATTTTTCTTTTTTAACGAAAACGTATTCAAAAAATATTTATTTTGCGTTTAATCAATTGATTAATTAATTCACCATCAAAATCAATTTTTTGCAATTTCTTTATCGTGCAAGAAATTCGAAAAGTGATGTAAATATAAAGTTATAAAGTAAAAGGCATTGACATTCCAAGATAAGATTTACCACAGGGATGGCTGATGCAGTCATTTGGATTTAGCGTAATGGATCCGAATTAGTGAGATAGAATTATAAGATCTGTCGGATCCTTTTCAGCTAAATTTCTTGCACAGCTCATCTTTTCTTTTCAATGAAAAATGAAAGAAAAATAAAATAATGCAAAAAATAACAAACCTATAATAGAGAAAAATCAGACTCAAATCTTGGGATACAAGAGGTGTAGCCAAAGAGCGCCACATGAAATTATATCCAACGGCATTCACGCACTGAAAAAAAAGTCTGGTTATAACTAACAAATGTACATATAGAGAAATAGTATCAATGAAATATTTTATCAATATAACCAAAAATAATTTTATTTTACTAAATGTTTAGTAAGTATTATCAAATCTGGTATGTTACTAAACATTTAGTAAAATAAAATTATTTTTGGTTATATTGATAAAATATTTCATTGATACTATTTCACTATACATTTGGTAGTTACCCAAGCAGAATAACGAGTCACAATAATGTCAAAATGACATCAAAGTAAATCGTAATTGATCGAAAAATGACTTTTAATGATCATTTTGCAGTCATTTTGACATCATTTTGACATCGTGATGACTCCCTGTTCTGCTTGGGTATAACCAGATTTTTTTTCAGTACGAAACCGTCTTTTAAAAATTTTCCAAGGACTAAAAGAGGAAGAGCTTTAGCAAAAACGCAATCCGATAGCAATTTAGATACTTTGAATTGTCAATCGGATCGAATCGAATCCTATACTATCTCGATGTGCCTTTAAAAGTCTTTAAAAGGCTACTGCTTTCCTTCCATTGTAAAAACAAGAAGATAAAATTAAATCTCCATAGACAATCATATTTTTATTTATTTCGTAGGCAATCTGAATCTTTTTTGTGCAGCCCAAACTTTTCCACTGTTCTAGGCTTTCAAAAAACTTTAGAAAAATTTAGAATTATTTTTTAACATCTCTGCTGTATTATAAATAGTTGCTTAATTCAAATGTTAAAAAATTTATTAAATAAAAATTGAAATTTGAAACAAATTGCGCTTGTACAAAAAGGCCCACATTGCATGCTTACAGAAAGGTAGATGCCAACAATGGTGAATTAATTTTATTAATCTTATTATACGCATAAGAATAAATCCCATCGAAGAAATAAATTTTTATTTTATACTATTTTAAATGCTAATTATTATAATTAAATAATTCTGAATTAGTTTAAACATTCGTTTTATACAATCATCAATTTTGCAATTGATAATTATATTTTAATATTCCGTAAATAAATATCTGGATTATGTAAATTTCAAGTTATATTTATATCTATAGATTATTTACATTATATTTACACGAATTATATTTACACGAATCTTTTTCATGTAGAGTATGTAAACAATACTAACATGCATAAATTGTTGATAACTCAATCCAATTTATAATTTATGTTTGTATTGTCAGTATATATAATAGTATATATATTGTCAGTATATAAGTATAATTAAGTTGTAAAATTGTTAATACTGATCTTTAGTATTGATAAAATAAAAATATATAATATTAAAAATAAATAAATAAAATATAATTTTTGGTATTTTTTTATGAAATCTAAATCTGATAATCCTGATTATTGTTTATATAAGTGTATTAGCACTCAGCAAACGAAAATAGATTCATAATATTTAAAATGGATAAAAATGGATTCAAAAAATCAAGAATTTGGATTCGTCAATGACACACGAATTTATTTCTATCCAATTAAAGTTTAAGAATCCCTTGAAACCATTTTAATCCATAAAGTGAGATTGAAATTATGGGATTTCTATATTTTCAATCCAAAAAAGTTATGCGGGCCATATAATTCATTTTATTCCATAATCGGGATTGAAATAAAGTGCGCAATTTTTATTTTTTTCAATCTAAAAGGAGTTTTCGCGAGTCATCCAATCTATTTTAATCCATGACATTGGGTTGAAATGACTTAATTACTGTATTTTAATCCAAAATGTATTCAAATAAATTAAAATGGATTACAAATTTGCAATCTACTTCCGTTTATAATAGTGGGCACGTAAAACATAATTTACATAGTTTATACGTAATATATATTAAATTATTTATATTTAATGCATAAACACTGACATACAAATAGGTATTTTTTCATTCTTATTTTTTTTGCAGATCTGCTTTATCTTACAATTCTACGTTTCTCAAAATATTCCAGGAGAGATCGCTAGCGCACAGATGAGTTTTGTGTTGCACGCTCGGTATTACGATAAGTATACAGAAAAATGAAAAGTACTTGCGCTCATGATAGAGCTACCATGCTTGCGCTAATTGTTATATTATAGGCAATTATTAATAGGTGCAAGCCCGAAAGAATAGACTTCGCGCAGATTCTCAGGCATTTTTGAACATTCCATGGACAATATTTTTGGAAGATATATTTGCATTTTTTTCCTCCGCATTCTTCGATAAATAAAATTGCGTGATTTTACTTATCTCCAATGAATCGTAATCTAGGTTCATCCGATGATTATCCATCTAACAAACACGGTATGCTGCGTTCCGAAGACCCGAAGACGATATTCACCGTTTCGTTCTGTTTATCGTCGCGCTCGTCGATCGAACATAACCTGCAAATCGCTCGTATCGCCAAGTGAGCTCGCGCATCCCAGCGCATCCGACCGACTCGTGATTCGTGCTGGGGAAAGGTATTCCCGGTGACTTCTCGGTGACACTTGGTCCTGTTGTTCACGTTGAATCTCGTCGTCGAGACACACCTTGGAAGGAAGGTTTCGTCGCGGAAGTATGCCTGAACGAAGGCCGGGGGCGAGCTGCAATAGCCGGAACGTAGGTTAAAGCGCTGCGTCGCATTAGGGACTCACGGTAAAGCGCTGATCGACTCGGTACGCGATGGACGTGGAGAAAATCGCGATGTTCGCCGGCGTGGGCTTTGCCATCGCTGTCGGCCTTTTTGTCCTGTGGGGCCCGTCACCCAAGCCTAGGAAAAAAGGTAATGCCAGGCAATGCCAGGCCTACATTCATCAAACGTTCAGTGAATTTTTTTAGCCTTGTGTTTATTTTTATTTTTTGTGATGAAGCTATAAATAGTGTACTTGTGTGTATCGACAGTATTATCGTTGCTATTTTTACCGTTGAATATAAATATATTTTTGTACATACTTATAATATGTGTGAAGAATTAGGTGTATAATTCTTTTGTTAAATATTTCTTTTTTGAAATGTATTAATTTTTATCAAGTTTAATTATCTTGTCTTAGGTCTATTAAATTATAAATTATTGTCTTTTTTTTTACTCTTTTTATTTTTATTTATATTCAATTATTTAATATTTTTTTCTATTATTTTTAATTTTAATCAAGAAATATAATATGCTTAATAGAAATTACATGTTATGACTTTATTTTATTGTCTGCCTTTAGGTCAAGTCATTGGGATCAACAATTTGGGATACACATGTTTCCTGAATTCTCTTTTGCAAGCGCTAGCTGCTTGCCCTTCGTTTATTTTCTGGCTTCAGAGACAACAGAAGAAGAAAGATAGAAACTTTGCTGATACTCTGCTTTCTGTTCTCAAAAGTATGGTTCTTTGATTTCATGTTATCTTCAATACCTTAATTCTAGATTTGTAATATCTAGTTCATAAACGTTACTTCTAAATTCTTTTGTTATTTGACAACCACAAGATCTTTATTTTGATAGTAATTTTTGTATTAAATTTTTAGCATCTTTAAAATTTTTTGTCTTTGTGCTTTTATATCCTTGTAACATTATACTAATTTATGTCTGGCAGAAATCAATGGTTTTGCGGACGACCTATATGGCAATGTAACACCAGTTGAAGTCATTTCTTCTGTTGGTTCGTTGTGGAATTTTGGGCCTGGTCATCAAGACGCTCATGAGCTGTTCCATGTGGTTCTCAGCGCGTTAGATGCTGAAATGCAACCTGCAAATAGAGTATGCATTCCAACACGATATGTGTGCAGCACAAATCACAACAAGAAAACTTGCCTTCAAGATTTTTATGACTAATTATTGATGTGAATTTATTTGTGATTTCAGAAAGGTTGTTTATCCGATGCACTGCCACCAAGTGACAGTCCGATTATTAAACCAGATGTAAGAGGAACGAGCGACACTCTGAATCTCAGAAGCGCCTCTTGCAATGACATCACGTCAGTAAAGAATAATTCTGATAATCCAAAAGGCTTCGACAAGAACTGCAATAATCAGATGATGACTTCGACCTCGTCTATATCTAATACGTCTCCGAGCACGTGCAGGCCTGGTATGATCCTTGCTAGATCTTCGGAGCTGCTGTCGCGAAGCATTCAAAGCAACGGTGACTGCATGAGCCTCTTCGAGAGAACATGGAAATCTCTGTGCACTATGCCATTAATGAACATTCCCTCGGTATCAGTAGAGACACATCCATTCTCAGGCCTCATCACTAGCCAAGTTCAGTGCAGCGACTGTTTCTGGAAGGTATCGGTCGCAAAAGCAAAAGAGAATTTTCAAATCAATCAATTTTTCTCATTTAATAATTTCTATCTAATTTCTTTTGTGCGATCCTTCCTTCAAAGCTATCAATTTGAATAATTGTGTATCTCTTCTAAATGGCTCTAAATATATTTTAATAATGATATAGGCTGCGTTGAGCAGAAAAAGCAGCTTTGCAACTATTTTTAATTATAAGATTCTTTAATACAATTGATTCTTGCCCTTAGTTCCTGCCAAATTTGAATGTATAAATCAATCTGTATTAAAAAATCCTACAATAGTTGCAAAATTGTGTTTTCAGTTAAATGCAACTATTATTTTATTTTTCTGCTTTTTCTCAAAATTTTATAATTTTAATAATCTTAAATTTTAATTTTAATGCTAAATTTTAATCTTTATTTCTTTTTTTGCAGTCTTCAGTACGTTACGATAAGCTTGAAACTTTGTCGTTACCATTACCACCGCTTACTTCATCATTCGTGCCGCAACATCACACTTTAGAATGGCTGCTGTCGCGTTTTGTAGACAGCGAAATTGTGCGCGACGTACAATGTGACGGATGCTCATCACGTTGCACCGCCATCAAAACTCTCACCCTCGGCAAGCTGCCAAAGTGTTTATGCTTGCACATCCCGAGGACCACCTGGAGCTCTTCGGGCATGCCAATTAAAAGGGATGATCAGATCACGTTCCCCGAATTTCTGGTGCTAGATCCCTATACTTATACAGAGACAAAAAAGAGAAGCGCGCAGGTAATTTATAAAAAGACTTGTAGTAAATTTATGCAATTCTAGATATAATTCGCTAAATCTAAGTTCATAATTAATAATAATTAATTTAATTCTTCATTTTTAGGGTGACGCAAAGTTTCTCGGTAACAGCTTCATGACGATACAGGGTAAACACAAATACCGGTTGTGCGCAGTAATCGAGCATCGCGGCCCGGTGGACTCCGGCCATTTCGTCTGCTTCAGACGCGGAAACAAAACGGATCAATGGTTGTACACGTCCGACGTTATTGTCGAGAACGTGTCATTGACGCAGGTGCTGCTTGCCAGTCCGTACCTGCTTTTCTACGAGCGCATTAACAGCGTTTATCCTAGTTAGGAACAAATTTTTCGAAGTGATAGGCAATCTATAGGAATTACGAAATGACGCGTTGATTGATACCCGCTCTTTTTAGCCATGCTTTCTCTCTTACGCTTTCAGCGTTTAAAGCAAAGCAATTTATATAAACGACGGAAATATGTACGGAAGGATAGAGTTGCAAGAAATTATAAACAAATGTAGAAAACGCAGCTAGAAAGAACGGAGGATTTGCGGAATACAAGAGACTATCGAATTTTCCATAATGAATTTAGTATCGTCAATGTTGCGCGATTACTTTGTTATAATACATGACTATGAAGTGTGTGGTCCTTAGGTGATCTTTTATAGCAGCAGCGAAATGTATCGAATATATAATCTAAAATTCAGAAATATTTCATTCGCGACGGATGCGTTAATAATTGTCATTATTAGACGCTGACAAATCTGCCGGAACAGTTAGTTTGGTGAAACAAAAATTTCTTGCTTCTATAATCACATAGCGATAGTAGATTTCTACCAGGGAGAAGACTGTCAATTCTTAAGAATTGTTTGATCAGTTCGTTATTATATCTTTATTTTAACGAGGACTAAAATCGTGCCAAATTCGTCGAATTAAATTTATTAAGAGGATGAGCGAGATCTTGTATTTTTTATTACGTTTATATATTTAAGGCTCTTTGAGCTCTCGCATATAGTGTGCAATTGTTAAAAATATTATCGAAGACTGTGAATTTGTTATAATTTGTATATATCTAAAAATTTGTTTCCTTTCTCTGGAGTTGGCATAAAGGAATATGCAAATTACCAGAATACTTTAAGAATATTAGGTACATAAATATGTAATTTAAAGTCTTATAAAAAAATACATTAAAGTGGAATAAAATTTACAATGCAGAATCCAGATATACTTTATCCAAAATCACGTAATAATTTTTCTTTCGCCACAGTTTAATTTCAATTAAAGTACTTAATAAATTTGTCGCCTAGCTTTCATTGAAATAGATCAGATATCTATTTGAAATTTTTACACTTTTAAGTTAAAGTATTTAATGTATCAAGCATGAATGCATATTATTTTTTTTATTAAACATTTTTATATCGAATTATTACACTTCGCTATAAATTAAATAAAAATTGAGATGAGCATGTAAAACATGTTTTAATTCTACTCTTCCTACTTTTATCTCAATCTCAACCTAACCTAACCTAACCTAACCCTCAAATCACAGCGAATTGAAAACATTGGATAATTTGATCTTTATTTAAGCTCTTTTTTCAGTATTATAAGAATATAATTACAGTATAAATAAAATTATATGTAATTTAGGTTTATTGAAATAAAAACATATTGTTATATTTTAAGTGAAACAGTCGTAAATCCACAAATTGCATTAGATAGTGCATTTGAAGGTTATGCCGATAAAATGTATGGAACTTTTTCGATTCTCGAGAGAAAAGAGCATTCGAAAATTCTACCGTGTATTATAAATAATATATAACAGCAGAGGTACGTGTTCCAAAAATTATATGTAATTGAAGTTCATGAGAGCTATAAAGTATCAATAGTTTTCACTTTCTAACAGGAGGATTCTTTAATTTTCCTTACCTTATAAACAGTTCGAGTAAACATTTCGAGTTTGTTACTCTTTGTCGAAATTTATATAAGCCAACATGACCGCTCCCATCAGCACCCAATCTGCTATGGATAATTTGAATGCTGCTGTAAGCTCCAACATTATCCCCAATCAGGAGTACTTACTGCAGGGATCCGTACTGGACACTTCTGTGGAAGTCCTGTTGCACAGACTTCGTGGTTTGTGCGACAATGTGGACCATGGACCAGAGGGCTTTAACGATCATGAGATGTCTTTCAGTCTCCGCAAGTACATTAATTTCTTTCATTTTATTCTGTATTTGATGGATGTTTGATGGACATGGAAACATAAACAAAATAAAATATAATTGAAGTCGATTTGCGCAGTGAGTTGCAAGAGTATGTTTGGCATTTTCAGAAACGCTCCGAATGAACAACCGCTGCTGCTGCGAGTACGACGTACCCTGGACCCGGGCTACGCGGACCTGCCATGGCAGCTACGATATATCGGCCAGCAGGAGCTAGGCGACAAATCTCGACCCACGATCGTTCGTAGCAGCATCGATGTCGCCACCAGCAACACTGTGGTAGAATTCCTTACCGAGTTAGGCTGCAAGTTGGACTTCGAGTACATTACACGTGGCTACATGTTTCGCAAGGGTCGAATGAAAATCACAGTGTCGAAAATCTTCAAGGTGAATCAGACAAAGGTGCCGGAGAACATACCGGATATGATTTCGCAGAGTTACTTGGTGGAGCTCAGCGTAGTGGCTCCCAGTGGACAGGACGCTGTAGCAGAGGATATGAGGATATTCGCGGAACAGTTGAGACCTTTAGTACAACTGGAAAAAGTGGATTACAAGAGATTTGTGGTTCCTGCTTCTCAGTAAGATTTTCCTATTGCAAGGAATCACTTTTACATAAAATATTTCGTGTGAATTTTAATATCTCGAAAAGTATTCACCATGTATTTGAAAAAAGCAAAGAAATTTTTTAGAATTTGTTTTACTTAGTAATTATATTTTAACCCTTAAAATACAATAAGTATGAAAAAAGTACTTTCCTGATATGGTCATAAGTAATTCGTGTCCAATCACTTTTTCATCTATTTAAAGTGATTCGAAAAATCTCAAAATTCATATGAACATACTTTCAAATTTCTAGAATAAATGTACTTCATTTAGGAAACAAATGAAATGTATAATTTAATTACCTTTGAAACTTCAAGACTTTCATAGGATAGAAATCGCCATGAATTACCCATGATCATAGCTTCAAGGTTAGCATTTATCAATATAAAATTTTGCTTTGCTTGTTAATTTTTTATTTAGACTCAATGTGATTTAAGATTCTCCATTCATTAAGATACGAAGTGAAAAGTATTTTTCTCTTAGGGAATGTATAATTATTGTACTACAAAATCGTAAGAGAGTAATTATGAGATTCTAGAACAAAAAAAATTTTTTAATTTAAATCTTTTTACCATTTTTTCAACATGGTGTCAAGTCATGACAATTAATACTTGCTTAATATATAAAAGCTTTACATTCTTTGTTTTTACAAATTTCCAAAAATGTAGATTACATGAAGAAACAACGTCGAATTCTTAAAATTAGACACCTAATTTGATACGAAAAATTTATATGAAAATTTATCCGTATGTGTGTGTGTGATATTGATATAATAATGTATTGATATATTGTAAATCGTATGTGTGTAAGTCGCATTCAGTAAAATTACGACTTTAGTATCCCCTTCATGGAATAAGAAATTTGATAATACACACACACACACACACACACACACACACACACACACATATATATATATATATATATTTAATAAAGACAAGTAAATTAATGGTAGTGAAAATTTTGGGAAATGCTTCTCCCACAAATTTGAATATTTACCACGGTTATTGCGAGTATAAAAATATTAATTTTATACTTGCAAGAATTCCCGGGATGCTTATAGAAAAGATCGAATATTACATTTGATTTTAAATCGCAAAATTATGAAAAAAAATGAGATTAATTCAATCAAGCTTTCTTTGATTAATGATATGTATTTTACGTGTTATCTAGGCAAGTGAAACGTTGGTTGGTTGCAGTTGGTTGTACATTAGCGGTCAGTACCTTGCCGGTGCGTTCCATATACGCATGCGTTTATCCATCCTCTAGTTGTAAGCACTGTTCTAGTCAACTTCCGTTGCGCGGCAAGCGTGTGTCAATGGAGTGAACTCCACTCAGTGAACGGTTGTGTTCTGATATACACTGCAGTCAAAAAATCTTTAGTTTATGTTTTACTATACAGATTTCTTAGTACTTAGAATGAATTTTGAAACGCAATTCTGTATGTACCCGTGTTGCGAAGTAGCTTTTTTCTTACGCATGCGCATTGAAAACGTGTAAGTAGAGTATGAAAATCATCACAAAAAGGGGTACTCTGAGCACCCTGCGTTTCTAAAAATTTTCAAATGTGTCAGATATATATCTCTATAGAAGATGTATACAAGTATATTTACAAATCATTTATAATTATAAAAATAACTAATAATCCAATAACTTCCAATCCAAGAGTATAGTAATTAGTTAAAACGTTAAAAGCTAAATAATAAAGTTAAAAAGTTAATAACTTTTAATTTAACTTAGTTTATTTTAAATGATTTAATTTTTAAGTTTAATTAGTTATTTTGAAAACACAAACTTTAATTTATTAACTTTGATTTTCCTAAATCAAAAATTAATTAGTGTAAAAGAAAAGAAATTTTGAAAAACACATTCCTACATAAAAATATTATTTTTTTATTATGTCAAATAAACTTTATAAATAAAATATTGAGTTATTTGATGATCATATTATAATTTTATAAGTTTTGTGTAAATTAATTTTATGATTAAAAAAAAAGTTTAAGAGACAAAAAATGTTTGTTTTGTTGCAATTAAACTTACATAATTTTTTATGAATTTTTATTCAAAGAGTTTAGATTTATTGAACAAAAAATTGTTTAGAACTATTCAACGATCATATAAAAAAATAAAATGTATATAGATGTTTTTTCGCAGAATAATATAAGGAATCGAATTAAATCATTTTCAGCTACTAGAACGATCGATTAGTATATTTTCTAAGCGACTTTTTGGAGGTAAACCGCTCGCCTATATACACCCCTGGATCAGCAATAATCGCGCATGCGTGAGAAAAATGACCCGTTTAGTAACAACCACTTCCGTTGCTGTTCCTGACGTCCGCGTACCCGGCAGCAGCGCCCAGTGTAATGATGCTGAAAAGTCGTGTTGACGGCCATTTTAAGTTCTACCGCTGTTTGATCGCCAGCGATTTTTAAGCGGGGCTTGCTTCTCGTACGACAAATCTTTCGCAGGTAAGTGTTGTAGGTCACATCCGACTGACAAATCCTCACGCGTAGTGTTAATGTGAACGATGACGGATTCCTGGAGATTCGAATCCGCGTAAATAAACGTAGAAACGCGACCGCGAACCTCGCCATGTCAATTAATGAGCAAAAGGAACACAATGGAGGGAAAGTCAGAACCGGGAATGGGCTCGATAAAGAAGTTCGAAGAAGTGAAAGAAGTTAAATGGTCCGTTTTGGAAAAGAGGAAGTACGCGTAATTACGAGAAATCGTTGAGGGCAAAGGAAGGAGAGCGCGATCATTCCTAACCTCAGAAATAATCTAAATCGATTGCGTTTTGAAACTGCGCAGCTCCCAATTAGAATGGCGATGGTATTTTCTTTCCTTTTCTATCTATAGATTTTTTACGAAATCTTTTAAGAAGATATCTTGACCAAACATTTTTCATAAATAACTAGCATAAAAATTGTTACTTATATAAAAGTTACTTGTGAGTGCCACATCCATACGAGTCTACGTACTCGGCATTCGGCACTATCTTATTGAGACCTCGAGTCCCTTTTACTGTCTGCTTCTTTTAGGAAGAGAAACCAGACAGGCAAGTTTGTTGGTTTTATAATTAGGAGCAGTTACTTCGGCTGCGTTCGTTTCGGCGCTTGCAACGCTCTAAACATCATTTCACTCTTCTTTATCAATATAATGAGAGAGAAAGAGATGAACAGTCTGAGAGGTAGATTGACAATAACACTTGATTTGTAAATCTTTCTTGATTTCATCTATAAACAATCAAGCTTCTGTTTTTTATACTATTTTTATTGAAAATTTATGCTGGGAATATATAGATTGGGTCTCTGTTTTTCCTTCCATTTGTATTGTGCTCCCATCAAATAATGAATCTTTGAATTTTATCATTATTTACAACGTACTTGTTTACAGGTCAAAACATGTCTCGCTATCGTGAGTGGGATCTGTCCTGCAAGGTTTATGTTGGTAACTTGGGCAGCAGTGCTAGTAAACATGAGATTGAAAGTGCATTTAGTAAGTATGGTCCATTGAGAAATGTGTGGGTAGCCAGAAATCCACCTGGCTTCGCATTTGTGGAGTTTGAGGACCCACGAGATGCTGAAGATGCAGTGAGAGGACTGGATGGAACGTAAGTTTAATCTTCTTGGTTCAGATATACTCTTGTTGATTGTGTCAAGATCTCGTTATGAGCCTTCCTTGCTATGGGTCTTCGTCTATGAGCCTTTTTTAATTTAAATTATTTATACAAAGTGTTGTCTCATCCCAATTACTGTTTTATTATTTAACTTTTAACTAGATACTACTCAATCTCGAATTTGTCCAAAGAGAGAGAAAAATAGTTTGATACATTAAGATGACTATCTCAAAACTGAGAATATCAAGTGTATTTTCCAAATTTCAGTCGGTGCTGTGGTACTAGAGTGAGAGTTGAGATGTCATCTGGAAGAAGCCGCCGTGGAGGTGGCGGCCGTAGGCCTGGTCCTCGATATTCCAGGTAAGAGGTCCTGTAGCATTTCGTAGTAAAATCGCGAACTTTACAGCGAAAACAAGCGTTAGAGCTGTGAGACAGCTTAGCGTTTCCCGTCAACGTAGGTATTGGTGCAAAAGAACTTCTCTCTTGTGAGGAGACTCTTTACTCTGAGGAGAGCAAAGAGTCTGTTCTTATCAAAATAAGCAATGCACGAGTCTTTCATCTCAGCGAATACCTTTTCGTGCACATCATCATCGCGAGATTCGATCCCATATATCTGTTAGGAATATCGATACATATACATATTTAGTTATATATACATATCTGCATATTTATATATATTTTATATATATCGTTTTTTTTTCTTTCTCTAATCGGTGTCGTGTTTCTGGCTAATCCTCCTTCTCCTCCTCGTTCACGATTGTGAGTTCGCAGTTTCAGATTGCCGATTGTCCAAATTTAAGTTAAGCTGCACAATGCCTCTCATAGAGATTACACTACTATAGATGTTAAGTTTGCATGGAATATGGTGGAAGGTTAATTCCGAGGATTAGCCAGAGCGCTAAATCCATACTGCATGCTTGCGCGTACAGAAAAATATCACACCACCAGATCCCAGTTTCTATGTACTAAGATTGACAAAAGATTTTGAGGAATATGTCGGAATCGTAACTATTATATTTCACCATTAAAATATAAAATGTATCAAATGCAATTAATATTAATATTTTTAATTGTAGCATCATATATTAAATATCTTAATGCAATTTTTAAAGAATTTAAATGTTCATTATTTAATGAATTAAATTTTAATTAAAATAATTTAAAATAAATTCAATTTGTTTCATTTATATAATATATCAAGAAATTCAAATTTCAAAGTATTCTTAAGATTATGTTATGAATCTAGTTTTAAATGCGTAAAAGAAAAAATAATGTATCAATTTTTTTTATTAATTTAATTGAATAATCTGAATCTAGTTTTGTAACTATTTTAATTTTTTAATTTTTTAATGGTGAAATAAAAATAGAATAAAATAAATTATTAGTGATTTTTCTCATTGACTCACATAAAAATATTATTCATTACACATACCTATATAGAGCATACATTTCTTATCTGCTAAATTATTTTTAAAAAAATTCCTTATAGTCTTTATCTTAGCACTCGACTATCTTATCGCTCATGTCTTTCTATCTTTCTCTCGCTATTTTTTTTCTATAGTGACACTCATTTGTATGCTTTAGAAAATAATCGGATTTACGTACGTTTTTTTTTTTTTTTGTTTTTTTTTTACAAATTTGTAGGCCCAGGTCGCGCAGCCCTTGGTCGTTACCCGAGGTAAGATTCTCCCGCTCTTCTTAGTTCCCGGTTTTCTTTTTACGGTTAAATCCGTTTCGCTTCTTTTTCTCTATCCCATCTTGCCGTCGACCGATATTTTCAGGTGCTAAGATAAACGAAAATCTCTCAAAGCGTGGCAATCATCGGCTAAACACTTAATAGACATATATTAGTTATTCTTAATCTTTTGTAGATCCTGGTCGAGAAGTCCACGGAGATCATTGAATAACCGCTATTCCAGGTAATTGATTGGCTCTTTTAACACTACTGTCCAACTTTTCGTATTTCTCGTTTCGCAAAAGTTTTCAGAATCTATGGTCTTGGCAAAACAGGAGGGCAATTAGTAGGTATATACACTTGCTTGCTATGCATGTAGTATATGTATATATGCATAAATTGCATGTATTTATGTATTACAAGATAGTATTCACTATATTCACCAGAGGCGTTACGGACGGAGAACGATGATGGAAATTAAATAGCAAAAGAAAATTTTGCATATAACTTGATAACATTTTCATATAAAAATCAATTTTGTTATTTGTTTCGTCATCGTTCTCTCCGTAAGCGGTCGAAACTTGTATTTGGAAAATTAAAGGACATCTTAAATAGTAATCCATCACGATTTCGGCGAATCGTGGGTGCTCGAACGGTGGTAAAAAGAAAAAAGAAAGAAAAAATAGTATTCAATCGGCAATCCAGTTGAAAGTGGGAGGACAGGTTTGAACGAACTGTGCGATGGTAGACGAAAATGAGGAGGAATTAGAAACACTGTGTTAACAAAGTAAAGGCAGGGCCGCGTATTTTATGTGTATAGTATCGGAAGCAATAAAATTGTACTTCTAAATTTCGCAATATAAATTTTTATATTGTGCCATAATCAGTTTTACTCGTTACTTAAAAATGAGGGATTTTCTCGATGTCTAAAATCGCGAGTGGAAAAGTAAAATAATTAAATACTAGTAATATTATTAGAAAGTATATATATTAGTATTATTAGAAAGTAATATTAAAAATTAAATAGACTTGCTTTTGATAACTTTATGATAAATTTTTGAAACTGCGAAGACAGATTTATTTCTAGTAATAATAATAACAAACGAATAATTTCCTGTCGGAAAGAAGTATACGTGACAGATTAATAAGTCGAATTGATTTGAATAAAGTCTCGATTTTTGTTAACACAAGATCAAAGATTTTTCATTAATATTAACAAGTAGTTCTTATTCTGTTAAATGGCGTATATTTTAAATATATTTTGCTGCTCGTTGAAACTTTTGTTATCGAAGAAAGTTAAGTCGAACGAACACTGCTTTCATCACTTCTCATCGCACACGCACCGTGGCATGAATGAAGCACGCAATAATTCAATCGTACGGAAGTGTGATCGATGTGATCTGACCTTATAATAGTATTTGTCAATTTATTTCGAGGAAGTCAATATACATGCTTGATGCGTCGCGACGAGAACGTGGTGCGTACGGAAGCGATATATACATCCATCACATATATAGATATCCGAATCGATCAGCACGGAGCACAGAGAGGTCCTCCCTTCTTTTTTTCTTTTTTTTTCCTCTCGTACGTACTCGAGTGGGCAGTCTAGGATAAACGAGAATGCAAGAATATCGATATCGGTGAAAACGGCGAGAAGCGAGCGCGCGTGCAATTGTACATCTCGTTCTCGATTCGCGAATTCTTTTTTTTTTTATTTTTCCTCCTCTCGAAGTGACGAAAGTTCGCGAAAAGTAACAAAAAGAAGTTGAGACGTAAGAAATACGCGATAGTGGCCAGGAGTATGATAACGTTGATTATATTGCTAAAACTGACGTTTGCAGATTCTACCAGCGTCAGCTCCTAGCTCTGCTCGTCTCCCCGCCACTACTACTACTTCTACTACTACTACTACTACTACTGCTACTACTACTACTTCTACAGCCGCCGTGAAAAAAAAGCGTATGCGTACGCGAACAAAAAAAATATGCGAATCGACAGTCTCGCAATCGTCAATCGAACAAAACTGAACAAAAAAAAAATATGCCTGCCTGCCCACTAACTTCCCAACCAAGTCACCATCAGTCACCACCAAGTCACCGAATATATAGGAAGCCGTCCGTACGTCTGTCACGTCACGTCACGTCACGTCACGTCACGTCACGTCGCCCGTCGATGTTGTGCGTTGTGGTGTTGCGACGTGCATACAGCACACAACGGCGCAACAACCGAAAACAACAGTTTCCGTGCGCCGTCGCTGCTGCCGGAGTACCGCCAGTGCCCGAGACTGCCACCTTCGGAAAGAAAGAAAAAAAAGAGCCAAAACGTTGCTTTTTTTCATTGCTGTCCCCCTCCCCCGTCGTTGCACTGCAAAAAATCGTCTTGAATCGAAATATAAAAAAAAATCGTCTATCGCTCCACTGCGGGATTCTCCCCTTCGATCACCACTACTATTATTACTACTACTCTTCCAACCACAACAACCACCACCACCACCACCAACCACCAATCGACCGATCACCGGGTGTTGTGATCTACTTTCTTCGACTCTTCGTTTCAGCTTTAGCCCGGGGGACGGCGGCACACATCGACTTTATCACGAAAAATAAAATTTGCCACCGTCACCGTCAGAAAAATGTCACCCACAACCGGCCGCCACCACCAGTTCGTGAACAAAGCAATCGCGATGCAAACTATAATATATAAAAAAAAAGAATTAAATCGTCTGTACAGTAATTCTGTTCATCGGCGCGTCTCTCCATTTGACTACGATCGACTGTCTTCCGTTTCGAAACCGACGTTTCTATTCTGCCACTGCTACTAGTATTACCACTACTGCTACTTCTACTGCCACTGCCACTACTCGTCGACCATCACTTAGGGACGTGTTTAGCCACAACAAGAACTGAACGCGCGAGAGTTGCCGCCGAGAGATCTTCTCGACCTTCGACTCCTCGAGCGAAATCACGCAAAATAAGTGAAATGAATCACCACCTACTACACACCATCCCACCACCACCCAACTACCACCACCACCACCACTACTACATGTTCAAAATTGGTATCACCGATTTTCAAAGATTTTTTATCTATTTTCATTTTTTTATATGTATCTTTTTTACTTTATTATAATTCTTGTTTTGAATTTGTGATCGTTTCGGCAAGGAATTCTGTCTGATTCCGTAAAGAATTAATGCGTCATGTAAAGAACTTTTTTGCAGAAATTGATTAAGAAAGGAAAATTGTTTTTAATTAATTTTTTATAAACGAATAAAATTGATGTTAATTGAATCAGAGAACTCCCGGCCGATACGCATAATATAAATGAAATCGATATATACATCGAGGAATAACACATTTATTGATAAAATTTAATTATTTCACTACTAAAGTTAATCCTGTACTTTCTTTGATTAATTCCACATTCGATTGATGAGACGTCATTTTGTATTAATTCATCATTAATCGTGTCTAACTACATAGTTTTGATACATCACCCTTTAGGTAAAAAAGGAACTAGATAATCCTAATTCTTTTACAGTTGCCTTGCGATGATTTTTCGTACCTGTGTTCTATCGCGCCGCTTCGCTCCATCTCGGACAAAATTTGATATTGTAATTTTACAAATTACACAAATAATATTAATTAGTCAATGACTAAGTAATAACATTAAATTAGCAGTTGTCATTTATTCCGACTATATAATTTAAAAATAAATAAGACATGGACACTAGTAAATAAATGATTTTTTTAAAGGAGAGTAATAATAATTATAATTGCAATTAAATCATTCAAAAATAACGATTAAGAAATAAATATTATTTTAACAATTTATTTGTATTTTAAATAATTGCTTGTTCATTATAATATTGTTGCCAAAGTAACATTAATTAATCGATAATTTAAAGTAAATGATATCAATATGTTGAAACATTACTATTTTCAGAAATATAAAAAACAATATATTATTTATTTCCAATAAGTTATTTGCAAGGTTCGTAACGGAGCGGAGAGACGTGTTCTAATAATTTCGTCTGCTGTCTTAAAATGAAAATGATGTCTAACTACCTTTAATTTTTTAGGTCCAGATCTCGCAGTCCCCGCAGGAGATCACTGACCCGAAGCCGTAGCCGAGATCGTCGCTCGCGTTCGGATTCCCGTGACAGACGGTATTAATATATTAACCCTTAAAAAGAGACATAGACTGTCTCATCTTTAAGTGTCATTTTGGTCCTAATTTCACTTATTCTTAAAAAGAAAAATAGTAAAAAAATAATAAAAAGAATTTTTTATGGGGCGAATACTTTGAAGCTCAACTTCTAAAAATTGTGTGTTGTATTAGATAAATACTTCAATAAACAAAGATAAGAAAATAAGGAATTTTTCTTAAAATAGTTTAAAAAGCAGATGTAACTTCAAATATCAGTTTTCAAACGTTACCTAAATCTAAAGAAGTCCTCTGTGACTCGCAGTTACTCTACGACTTCTAGAATTGTGATTCAAAATTTTTATTAATAAATGAAAAAAAAAACGGAACTAAAGAAAAACGGAACCGAAGAACTGGATAATCAAAATTATTTTGAATTTATCTACGACCGCAATGACCTGCATGTTTTATATGTGGAATTTTGTATGATAGTAATGTGCGATAAAACAATAAAAAAAAAAGAGTACAACAATCTAGAGCGATTAAGATTTGATGAAAAATTGGTGTAGATAGATTTAAAAAAATCCCATATTATTCATACGATACGGAGAGAATTTCGTTCGCGCGCCGTGAAAATTCATCGTGAAAGAGACAATTATTTATTATATTGCCTCTCTTGCGATAAGAGCGGTAAAAAAATATCTTTCGCACGATACATCCTTTTGTCTAAGCTTTGTATTCTTTATCTAATTGCAGTTAGATGCTAAAAGTTCAAGAAAGAGAGAAAGTGATAGATAGAAAGAGAAAAAACCGAACGACTTTATGTGCCGGATGGAAGACAAAGAAAGAGATAAAACGACAGACAATTTTGTATAAAAATCAATTATTAACCACACATACATACTACACGCTCACGCTTTAAATTATAAACGACCATAATAAAAATACAACAGAAAGCAGAATAAAAGACATTTCGACGAATCTTATGCAGATTTAGTTCGCAATTTGTAAGTTCGTAAGTTAGCTTTCTAAGGGCGCATTCAAATTAGATACGGAAAAGCAAAAATCTAATCATTTATAGAATATACCGATAATAGAACTACCAGTATAATTTCTGATCGATTTTTATAAATTCTAATTTTCCGCTGTGTATGTGTCCTAAGGATGAATGCGCTCTAAGTTTCACATATTATATATGTACACATACTTAAAAAATGTAGTGCACGTCATAGCATATTACACAACTCGAATGTTTATTATATTATATTAAGGACTCCGCTATAACATAAAACTACAAGCAAATTATTATTCTATATCCATTATTATTATCATTATATTTAAGGTATTTCATGATTAATAATAATAATAATAATAATAATAATAATAAAGACCCGAAAGTTTGTGCAAAATCCGGCGTCGCTGAATACTGCTGCGTACGAGTTATATATGTGACGATCGACTGAACGTACGCGCGCACATACATGCGCACATGTCTACAATTGCACGTAGTGGTGCACGACACGGGATTTCGCACGCAAACTTCCAGGCTCTAATGATTATTATTATCATTAATTATTGTTGAGGTGAGTTTATTAATTATTTGCTATTTGATAAAAGAATGAGAAAAGATTTTTCTTTCAATACATTGTTTTATATACTTGTATTAGAATGACTTGTATTAAAAATATACAATAAATTTGTGAATAATCAGTGTACAAAATTCGAATAAATCATCTTTTCTTTGTACGTTGACTATGATGAAAAATTTGCACGACTGTCTTCACATTGAAAAATAATATTTGAATACATGTTCTTTTCTCCCTAAAAAACCTACTGTAACAATTTTTTTTTCCAAGGAAAACTGCAATTATTTTTTATTTTTAATGAGATTTGTTCGATGTCTAAGCATTTTGATAAAAGAAAGATAAGAAATTAACTTTAAAATTAATCAAGTTGTAAATGCAGAAGAAATGTTATTTTGTAGTAGAAAGATTATAGCATGAATTTTTTGTAGCTCCACGAGATTAAATATAAGTTGTATTACCTAAAGCAAGGGTGCACAATCTGACTCCTTGCTGACAAAAATGATAATCTCTAATAGGTAAAGCCAGGGTCTCGTCCAGTAGCTTCAAGATCTCCAAGTATGCTTTCAGCGCCTGCTCATTTCGACCTTCCTCGAGATTCGTCGATGCGACCCTAAAAAGCGCGTCCGTGTCCTGTAGAGCCTTCAAACCCTTCAAGATGTTAGTGCTCTTGCCGCACTTCGCACATCCGATCATGAACTCGTTCGTATCACTTCTGACCAGCAACACATTGCCGCAGGACGGTCCAGTCTCACATTTAAATCTGGAAAGACGATGTGAGTTTAATGATACGCTTTGAATAAGATATAATTGGTAGTTTTTAATTTAACTTTATATTTAAGAAAGATGTATCTTATTTCTCTTTTCTTAAAAAGAATTTTTTTATTTGGATATTTTAACGGTCATCTATTCATTTATATAAGTATTAATAATTAACGATATTACTAATTAGCATTTAACAGTAATGTGAAAAAAACAAATTGTTATATACAAATCAACATTTTTATTACAATATAACTGTTAATGATTACCACTTATTGTGCGCAATCGAAAAAAGTAACCAAATAATTTCTATTACGTATGCTGGAATAATATTAATATCTAAGAAAGATGACAAATGACCTGAGTATTGTTGGATCCAATTCGTCGAGAAGTGGCCAATGCCCCGAGCACGCCTCGCAATTGCAATCGAACCAATATTGCACCCTTAATTTTCTTTTTCGTTCGATTTCGGGCGTGGTTGTGAAGATGGGACCGTAGTTTTCAGAGATCTCTTCACCTACGCTGATCGTACGAATAGCGCGAACGATCATGGTGGTGCCAATGAAATACCTAGACGATTAAAATTTTTAATTTAATTAAGACTACGATATACGCTTGATATTACAAATGTTTTCAAACAATCTAATTAATCAATTAGTAAAATTCTTTGTTCCAATTCGTCAATCAAATACTTTGAAGTGTTTGTAACGTCAAATGGCCTAAACATTAATTAATATACTATTTTCAAATAAATTTTTTTTACATTATTTCCTTGATTAAAAAAAATATTTCTTAAGTTTATTTTATTATTTTATACTAATCATTTAAATCGAAGGAAATTATTTGATCGGAAGAAACTTTTTTTCAGTGTAATAATAATACACAGTTTAACAAAGGAATAGAGCATTTATTATTTACCGAATTACGCCAGGATTGCATGAATGATTCAGCATCGCTACTGTAGGATAAACACCACCGCCTATGAACATACTCTTTGCTTTAGCGAGTGTCTTCGTTCCTTTCGGCCTTACCAGTTCTGAAATCTAGAAAAACAAGCGACACTAATTGTGAGAACAAATACAATAACATACGTTTTTAAAGCAGTAATCAGATACGAGCGAGCAAATTATAATATTGCATGCGTCGTCCTTACTTCGTGTGAATTGAATTGCAATAACTGCAAATTGTGTAACAGCAGCTCCGCGATAAACAACTCTTCGTCTGACAATTTACTATCCACTGAGTCGGCGGTTTTTACACTTTCCGGCAAGTACTCGCCAGCTCTTAGCAATCTGAGCAGCCAGGCCGCCATATAGGCCCTGTGAAAAATATCTTCGGGCAATCTTTTGTCTTCATGAGTAACTGTTGAAATACATAAAGTGTAAATATATACAAAAAAAAGATAAAATTCTGGATTGTTTGTAGTTCCAAAATAAATTTTTATAAAATAAACTTTTGAGTAATTGATTTAAATAATAAGAGAAGGAAGAGAGTCATCTTACAAGAAGTCTAAAATAATTCTTGATAAATTAATAATTAAAGAAAGTGAAAATTTAGCAACGTCCTTATGCAAAGAACTGCACAAGTAAACGTGCACGATAAAACATTTGTACAGAAAATTTATTTTGGAACTACCAGTTATATAATCCAGAATCCTTATATAATCCAGAATTTTGTTTTTTATTATTATTGCAGATACACAATTAATTAAGAAATATTTTTATTATTTTATTGTACTCAAGTAGTTACCTAAATTGTAAAAAGTATTTGCATAATCGCCTCCTCGATATGGATTCTCGGTGGAGATCTTCGACGCACTTTCGGGATTCCTGAGTCGTTCCTTCAGCCTCATAGTTTCCTCGAATGATTTTTGCGTTATCGTCCTTAGGGCCAGGAAGCATGTGACCGAAGCTTTTGAGTGCCACAAGGCCGACAGCAGCTTGCACTCCCGCGAGTGCACTTCGGCGTCCGCATCTCTGCAGCGGCGGCTGCAGTACGCGACGCAGCTGCAAGTACGACAAGCTGCCGGCGTCGGCACGAAAATCCTCGCGAAGCACAGATTGCAATGCGTGAGCCTTGAAAATCGAATGTCGCGCACATTTTAGTCGCAACGTAATTTCGCGACCGTAATTTCCGATAAAAGAAAGAAAAAAAGGATAAAGATATAACGAAATAAAAAAAGATAAGATTACGAAATTTATATTCGAGATGAAATTCACGACAACTACACTGAAAGCAAAATTATTAAATTTTAATAAACATTTATTCGAATAGTACTAATTAAATATTTACTAAATGTAAATTTATATTTATTTATTATAAGTACCACTAACTCAAATATCATTTTTTCTTATAGAGTAACTATAGGGTAAAGTTGCCTATTATGAGATACCTTTTTTTTTAAAGGCTTATAATTTAATTTATACCATTAACTCCTACTTTTATATCCAAATTATAATAAATATATTTAAGTTTCATCGCCAAAAGTTAGCAATCAAGAATAGTTATACTTTGTTGTATATGAAATTTTTTATCAAAATTACCGATTTTGCTAATTCAAAAAAAGAGTTCCTAATATGAGATACAAAGGTTTTTTTTTATATTAAATGGGTCTTATGGACTTGGATCTTACTAGGTTCAAATTAGGCTCCAGATTCAAAATCTAGTTGACCAATTAAATAGTTCTTTCGATACTCAACAACTTTAGAACGTAACATTTTTCTCCAAAATCTATTCTTTGCAAGATATTTTAAAGTCTCAGTGCTAATGCTGAAGGCCATAATTTTCAAGCCTCATAATTCGAAAGTCCTCAATGAAAAACTTTATTATAGCATTTTGGAAAGTTCTCGAAATCAGAATATGCAATAATAAATGAGGATTTTTGAATGTCTCATATTATGAGTTCCACGCTTTACGGTTTCACGATCACCAAATCTAATATTTATAATTAATCAAATCATCACATCTCGTATTTTTCTATTAATACGACTTTACTCTATCACTGCATGCAAAATTTATCATCAAATATTTGTTTATTTTATAATAAACAAAGTTATAATAAACAAAGGTTTAAAGACTTATCTCGATAAATCTTGACAACATCCAATTTCAAAAAATTAATTTTTTTAACGACTGCACGCATGATCTAATAATGAAATTTCTACTAAATAGATTTCACCCCAAGAGTAATGAGTTTATGATGGTATCAACCACATGCGTGTAGCAGAAACCTCGCTACCTCATATTAGGAACCTATCCCATAATAAGCAACTTCATCCTATATATTTACGTACTGAAGTAAATATTTCATTAACACTATTCGAATAAATATTAAAATTTTGAAATTTTTTTCTCTCAATGTATAAAATTTCGAGATCATAAATTCTTGATCATTGCAGGCTTCAAATCTTGAATTATACCCTAGTAAAATCACTAATAATAGCATAATTAAAAATAAAAGCCTTAATAAATAACGTGACAAGAAGATCTCTAAAAAATATGATCGTATCCAATATTTCGATCTACCTGTTCTCCGCCAGCAGAAACGCGCAATGCGGTCGTTCGACGATCACGATCTCGCCTGGTACTATTTCCCTGGTCGCCACAGCGTGTCTACCTATATCACCCCCATCGTCCCTGATCTCCACCGCTTTGCTGCAAGCGGGATACAGGGGATTCTTCTTCTTCTCCGGAATAAATCTGTCTTCCAAACGCGCGTTGGATTTTTGTTTGCCGTGAGCACGCGAAGGAATCTTCGCAGCGGCCTCGTTAAGCCGTTTGCCCTTGTCCATTACCGCGAGCATCACCCTGATGTCCGCCTCGAACTTTTGCTTACGCTCCAAGGGTATCCTGGCATCGTCCAGAGCCTGGAGAGCTCGCCTGAAGGCCTCGACCGCCTCATCGTGTCTCTTCAGGCCCAATAAACACCTGGCCCGTCGCTCTTCGAGTTTATAAAAAAGATCCTTCGGGTAACCAAGCTGCGAAGCTTCTTCGATGTCTTCCAACGCGTAGTCGTGACGCTCCAAGTGATACAACGTGGCCGAACGATTCGCCAAAATGACGCTTAGTTCTAAACATTTAGACATCTCACGTTCTTGATAATCTCGATAATCAATGGTACTTGTCAAATCGCAAATAACGCGAGGGATAGATATAGAGATTTTCAGATGAGTTATCGAATTATTACGGAGCAATGATGGCAATTTATTTGATTAACGTATTATCCGGAATATTATTTTATTTTCTTATTCTAATTATACATTAATTACAGATATTACCTGCATATTAAATTACGTATATATGTAATTGTATACTATAAATAAACATTATGACAACTGTTATACTACCTGTTGACGGCGCTAGAACGGCTGCGTTCGAATACGTTTCCAAGGCCTTCGCGAATTCGCCGCGACCAAAAAATTTGTTCCCGACGTCCTTTAATTGAACAGCACCATCGCGATCCTTGACCATAGGTTTCTCTACCTCCAGGGGTAATTGATGAGCTTCGGGATAGCTCAAAACGAAAGCCACTCTCTTAGCGTTCGATTCGAGAGCAGCAAACTTCTTGAAATCTTGCTGGCGAATTGCCTTTCTCACCGCTAACAAATTCGAGCGAAAAAATCCGCCGATTTCTGGTTCTGGCTCATTTCCCGACATGATTTTTCTTAAATATTTATTAAAGCGTGATAACAACTAAGAATTACACGCGTTGGACATAATTTTATAGTTGACGATACTAGAGCACTTGGGTGATTTTAATAATAATATATTAATATATTTATTTTTATCGAATTGAAAGGTTTTAATTTCAAATTTATAATATCTATTTATTTATATTAAATATGGAGAATTAGATTTAACGAGAATTGATTAGAAATTATTAATGGAATATATCTTTTAATATTAATTAACAAAATCATTTTGGTAACTATTAGTATTTATAATATAACCATTAATATTTCTTTTTGTCTTTCACTTCTTCGAAACTTCTCTACTAATTTCTCGCGAATTCTCAAATTTTTTGGCAAAATCACGTACAGAGATGATATGAAATTAATTACAATCACTAATTGAAGAACACACTCCAATGATGCAAGTCCTCCTGTTGACGACTCGAAGTTACTGGCTTCTGATGGCGTGTCTAGCTCCAACGAGAACTGTACGCGCAGCTATTTCGGCGTGCGCTATTTTGAGATACTTTCGCTCCTAGTGTGAGTGCGTGTCACGACAAGATGAGACCGTGTAACATCTTTCTTGTAGGCGACAATGTAACTTTATCGATGTCCGGATTAGAGTAACTAGATCACATCTGCCGTTATGCTTCGCTTCCTTTAAATTTTCAAAGCTACGTATTCTCTCGAAGCTTAGAAGCAGGGATGGGAAGTAACGAGTTACAGTAAGTAACGCCGTTACTTGTTACTCGTTACTTTTTTATAATACTTTTTTAATAATTTGGTAATAATGTTACAATTTTTCATAATAGTAATGGTAAGGCCAAGGTTGAAATAATCACTTTTGATACTTAATTCGTTATCATTATGCATTACTCATTGAAAAAGACTAACTTGTAACTTTACTCCTTACGTAACGAGTCAAAGTAACGCTTTATTTTTTGCGTTATATTTTTGCTTGTTACGTAACGAGTCAACTAACGAGTTACTTCTTTCAATGAATATTGCATAATGACAACAAGTTTGTTAAAAGTAGTTTGTTAAAAGTGTCTGTTCTCCAACTTTAGCGTTACCATAATAAAAATTTCTAACGTTATTACCAAATCGTTATTATAAAAAAATAAAAGTAACGAAGAAGTAACGATTTCCCTGCTTAGGAGTGTTATTATTATTTCGAAATAGGGGAAGATCTGTAGAAATAAAAATGCAGGTGGTACTGGTAAAGAGTATATTTGTTAATGCTGTCATCTGATGTCGGTACGGTGTAAATAATTAAATTCTAGACTACGTTAAGTACACTTTACGTTAGATAATACGCTCTGTCTATCGCTACATAAGCTAGCTTAAGTTAATATATACAAAACTCAAATTAGCGATGTACAAAATAGCGGATGTAGGATTCATACGAGACGAGGGTGTCGATTGATAAATGATCTCGATTTATGTATCGGTGTCACAATGATATTACACTGATGATTGTGATTGAAGAAATCTTTCTCTGCAGTTAAGAGAACATTTTTAATTCTAATTTTTTAGGAGAAAGGAAATCTCTGAAGAAGGACATCAATCTGATAGTATCTACATTATTTGTATGATACTGTCACACGCATCTCTTACTCCGCAGTAATAATTTAGTAACAATATTATCGAAATATTAATATTATAATATTTTGCAAAATTTTTTGTACGTTATGTGTATTATACAATAATGTTGATACATCTCTGCTTTTTCCGATTGAACGCTATCAATTAAAAAGCATTAGAAATAAGAAATTATAATAAATAATACTTGATACTGAATGATATATAATGTAATATTTTATTTTATCTTATATATAAATAATTATATATATTATATAATTATATATATTATATAATTATATATTATTTATATATAAATAATTTTATATATAAA
>QKQZ01027188.1:0-11688 GCA_003595255.1 Solenopsis fugax
AGGATTCGACGGATCCGATACACCGACACCAGCGGAGCCAGGATGATAATTAATGGTTTTACGATATTGGAAATGTCTCGCGTTCAGTCGAGCAGAATCTATCGAGGCGTCAAAACAAAGACGCTGTTACCGCCGCCGATGGTGGGCCGCGCCGTGATTCGTCAATATCCGACTTTTTCTGCGCGATTTTCAAGTTCGCCATTTCTCTCTCGGGGATTATCGATTCGCTTCGCATCGTAGTATTTGCTTTATCGGTGTGCGCCTTTCAGCATCGGGCTCGGCGATCGGTTAACGCGAGAACAGCAGTGTCGTATATTTCAAGCGATTAAACTCGAGAAAATATATATTAGCCACATAAGAACTTAATTCTCTTCGTTATCACCAACTACTATCTTGAAATACATCATAATTATTACTAATAGTATTGATTTCACATTTCTGATTTCAAAAAATCTCTCTTATCAAAAAGTTTTTACATAAATCTTATATTTCAATAAATATATTTATAAAATATTAATATAAACAATTATTATATATAGATTATTTGTTTAATAAAAAAATTAATAATAAAAAAGGTCAATAAACGAGCGAAAATTATATGTTGGAAATAAATAAAAACATTAATATGTATAATTCGATAATCAAATTTGAGTTCTCACTTTCATTTACGTTGCAAGGTAATATATTGTATTCAATAAAACTACAATCTCTTAATTTGAATTTGGAATTAGTGTTTTTCTACCGCTCTTCACACTTATACTTTTTAATTATTATTGGACTAAAAAAAAATGCTTAATTTAAATTTCGAATTATACAGATTAATGTGTTTATTTCCAACGTATAATTTTCGCTCGTTTATTGGCCTTTTTTATCATTAATTTACTTATGCACTGACCGAGCTATTGAAATAGTTTATATTGTTATTTTTGTTAATAAAAAAGTTTTCTTTATCCTCCCCGTTAATGCATAAGTATAAATCACCATTCACATATAAGTAAAAAAATGATGTACGTAAGATATTTCAATCTTCGCTAGAATGAACGATTTTCAAAAGACTTTCGAACGGAATCGACGTGCAGGCAAAGAAATCAGGTGTACTCAATTGCATGCGCGAGAAACGGACCACCTGGTCATTCGAGGACTCGTTCGAGAATTCATTCTTATGTCGACGTCTATCGAAAAAGAAGAAGGAAACCGATTCCTGATAAATTAGCATATACTGCGCGGATCAGTAGCTTCGACTTGAAGTCCTTCATTGTCACTTCATTGTCGGTCTATTCTATATTCTCCTGTTTTACAGTATATTCCTCTAATAACAATTGCGTTGTTGCATATGATTTTCAAAAATACACACAAAATAATCTTGAGCCCTGCGCACAATACAGAAATATTAAATATTAGGAATAGAAATTAAAATTAGTCAGACAAATATTAGATATTAGAAATAGAAATTAAAATAGAATCAGTTTCCTCAATGAACACTATAGATAAATAATAAGTTATGTTGTATTTCGTAGGACACATCTATGTGTTACGTTTAATATTTATTAAGAAAGATCTTAAAATTTTAATTTGTATTCCTACACTGAAAAAAAAGTCTGGTTATAACTACCAAATGTATAGTGAAATAGTATCAATTAAATATTTTGTCAATATAACCAAAAATAATTTTATTTTACTAAATGTTTAGTAAGTATTATCAAATCTGGTATAAGTTACTAAATATTTAGAAAAGTAAAATTATTTTTTGTTACATTGAACTAATATTTAATTGATACTATTTCACTATACATTTGATAGTTATAAACAGTCTTTTTTTCGGTGTAATATCTAATATTTCTCTATTGTGCGCTGGGTCTTACAGTATTAATAATCTATCTAAATATCGCGTGCAATATACACACCATGAGCTAAATCAATACAATATTTTATGGCACGTAACACAGCCAACGTTTTCTCTCGGGGATCTCATACGTTTCGACAGATTGCAAGTCGTGATAATACTTAGCCATATCGACGAACGGTTCCGTCGCCGGCGAGCGTTCCAACAGGTGGCATGCTGCAACTGTCGTGCATTAGAAGACGGGATTCAGCGTCGCGGGCAACGAAAAATTACGGCGCACGGCTGCATTACGCGGCATGAGTAGCAACTCTCTCCAGGAAGCCATCGGCTCGTAGGAACACCCATATCGCCGTTGCTAGCTCCCTGCTCCTTTATCATTCTCTCTCTCTTTCTCTCTCTTTCTCCCTTTCTCTCTTTCTATATACTTCTCTTTCGCTTTCTCCCTTGCTTTGGGCCAGAGATTATGCTTGTAATTTATATACACGGGCTAACGCCCTTGGTGTCTGGGATTTTTGTTACAAGATGCCCCCCCTCGCTCGCTCGAGCAGAAAGCGAGACGAGTTTTAAAAAAAAGCAATTTACCGTCGATTTCACCAAAGGAAATACAAAGTCAATAATTTAGACGTTATTTCGCGTAAAATAGGAAATACCATTTTATAAGTCCTAAAGTCCATTATACCGCGTTGTGCGAGTATTGCGTTGCCTGCAGCCCCGGGTGTGTCCTTGAATCACGAGGCGCTTCGATACTGTCGGATAACACGAGTGCAACGGAAACGGAGATAAGTAACAGGTAACGGCAGTCCATTCGCGATTATTGTTATCACTTTTACGCGCGCCACGACGCAACATTTATCCGTAATGAGCGGCTGCGTTTCGCAACATCATTTCTGCGTAGAGAGACTCGTAATCGTTCTGTGTGGACTGGACGCACGCAATTAGATGTATCGATGTGTAACAAGCAACGCGCATAATCGTATTTTGCAATATGTTATTGGTTATCGTTATTAGCTCCACTTCTCACAAGGCAGTTGTTTGTAATCGTTAACTTCCCTTCTTAATGTCACGAATACGGAGTACTGGACGTACATTGTAATATAGGTTCTGAAAGCAAATTTTCTAATAAATAGCTCTAAATACCTGCAATTTCTACAGGTATACAATTGAAAGATTGACCGGAACAAAAAAGGTTTTTTGGATATGCTTTCGAAAACAAGTTTTAAATGCGAACTATTCGCCCATTGCGTTTATAAAAGAATGCTACAGGATAATTGATCTCCTACATCACCGAACATCGACCAGTCATTCCCTATACACAAATTTGCTCGAAAGAAATCGAAGCTTACGTGTAACGATTTCTGGCCCATAGAAATCAGAAAAGATTTCCTTTGAATCCTGTATTAGGTAAAAGAAAAGATGACACTAAGATTGATTACACTGGGAGAAATATTTGGTGAGATGGATCTAACGTTTAGTTAAATAGTGATGAAATGAATTTTATAGGTATAATTACTAAATATGTAGTTGTTTTGACTAAACAACCTATAGTCTTAATCAAACAATTATTTTTATACAACTGTAACCAAATGGTTCGTTAAATATAGCTAAATTTTTGGGGTACCAGTAACTACAAAATTTATTTTATCACTATTTAACTAAACGTTTAATTGATATTTCTCTTAGGGTATTCGAACTGCTGAATAAAATGGAAAGAACTCTCTAAATTGAAATCAGTGTATTATTCACTGAAAGACAATGAATAGTCTGTTTTCAGTAATATACTTATAACTATTTCATTCAGTGATATATACACTGTTTTTCAGTGATAATACACTGATTCTGTCAGTGACAGTACCCCATTCTTAATCAGAATCACTGAAAAATAATGAATAGTCACTGATGCCCACATAGCACTACAAATCAGTAAGATTCCACTGATTCATATTTAAAGAGATTTTGTTGAAAGTACAAATATGAAAATAATTATATTGGATCATTAAAATAATTCAAATTAAATAAGAAAGCCTTTTACGGTCGTAGCTGGATCTTAGTGCTTTATATAAATTTTACTTCTGTGATTTTTATGTACCTTCTTTCAAATTCAACCGACTACGCGCCGAATTACTTTTCCGGTCATAACGCAGTTATAAGTTAGACATGAACAGGTAATATCACATTTATTAAATTAGAAATAATTTAATAATTGGCGATGCTAACTTGCATCTAGATGTTAGACCCCTTATACCCCCTGAAAAAACTGTAAAGAATTTATTGCGAAAAATATCACCTCAGCCAGGGTTCGAACCTGGAACTTTCGCAATAAATTCTTTACAGTTTTTTCAAGGGGTATAAGGGGTCTAACATCTAGATGCAAGTTAGCATTGCCAATTATTAAATTATTTCTAATTTAATAAATGTGATATTACCTGTTCATGTCTAACTTATAACTGCGTTATGACCGGAAAAGTAATTCGGCGCGTAGTCGGTTGAATTTGAAAGAAGGTATATAAAAATCACACAAGTAAAATTTATATAAAGCACTAAGATCCAGCTACGACCGTAAAAGGCTTTCTTATTTAATTTGTATTATACATTACTCGGTCGAATAACTTCACTTCGAAAATTCATTAAAATAATTGTATTGTATTGAAAAAAGGAAATTGGTAATTATTTTAATGATCCAACATAATTATTTTCATATTTGTTTCAACAAAATCCTTCTTTCAGTGTAGTAACGATTTTCGACATCGAAAAATCATTACAATCATAAAACTTACGAAACCGATGTATCTATTATATTTATATAGACATTTATAGCTATCTTCCTATCTCGCGTATATTCCTTTTTAAAATTAAGAAGCATAGAATTTTATAAATTAGAAATACACAAGTTGCACTTAATAAATTGCTTTAAAGATTTAAGATTCATAAGATTTTAGACTATAAAGAATCACGTATTGAAACAGATTACACACAAGAAAAATAATTTGTAAAAATATCGAACATCGTAACAAGCACTCTTAAATACAATCTCGTAAAATACATCTTTAATCAATAATTTAAAAAAATGCAAAAGAAGTAGAAAAATAATAATACATAATAACCAAATGATTCTGGCATTTAATTGCTAAGTACTAAATACTAGTCTCCCTTAATAGCTTTTATGTCAGTGTGTTCTGCAAATATCGGCTGAACGAGTGGCAATACGTTTATGCGTATTGATAACAGACCGGGAGGCACATAGACGCGAGACACGTAAGGCGGCGAGACACGAGAAGCAAGAAGACGATAGCGGAAGAAGAGGAGAAGGAAGGTGAGAAGAAGAAGCGAGAGACAGGGCGAAGCTTAAGGGCCTGGTCGGACCCACCGCCGTGTTCCGCGAGGCTCGTAATTACGCGGCAAGGCCGCCGCGAAAGAGAGGCGTCAAAATCGCCCTACGGTCCTCCCTCTCTCTCTCTTTCTCTCTCTCCTTCCCCTCGCTCCTCACGCACGGTCTCTCGCGTGATCCTCCGGTCCTGGCGGCCATTATCGAAATTGATATTTTATTGATGGCCCCGCACCATAATCCACAGGCCCTTTATTGAGTTATTTCCCGATAATTACGAATCAATAACGATAATTTAACGGTGTCCGAACGTTAGAGCCCGCCATCCGGCCCCTTTCGCTCTCTCATTCACCTTTCTTCCCCTTCTGCTTATTCCTCTTCTTCTTTCTTTTACTCTGTTGCTGTTTTCCCCGTCGTTTTTTCTTTATTTCCGTCTACCCTCTCGCATTGCGCACGCGACGTAAGCGCGTATCTCAAAATATCTTCGACAATTAATCTGATAATTTCGCCTTAATTCTTCTAGCAAGGGTTCGTCTCGTGCATAATCTCTTCAATTATGAGAGAAAGATAACTTTTATGTTGCCCGGATAAATGGGAAATGTGTTAATAATCTAACACCAATTCTCACCTTCGCCATTAAATTTTACGAATGAAAGCACGACATATCGATTTTAACACTAATTTACTTCCGATGTCAAAGAGCGATTTTTTTTTTCCAAATACCAAAATTAAGAGGAATTTGTCGTGTTTACGTCATTTAGAATTAAACCATGAAATTTCAGGTAGTATTCCACGATGAGGGAACAAACTCACGGAACGACGTATCGATGAGAAAACCGCCGCATCGAGAAAGAACCGCAGGTGCTTCCTCTGCGCCTCTAGCCGGCCGATAGGGAATGTTTATTATAGCAGCCGGTGGAAACGCCCTCTCTCCTCTCGGACGCGTTGGTGCTCATAAACGGGCCCGTTTTACGATCCTCCCGGTGGTTTTTCGCTGCGCTTTTTGCTCCGTGCCGGGTCTTGCGGAAGGTTATCCGTGAGGGGGACGGGGGGAGGGGAAGGGGAGCACAGAGGATGAAGGGACGAGGGACCGCGATGGAACACCTACCGCGATAATTACGTGACATTTTGTTTTGCGACCACAAGGGATTTTTTCCTCGCCTCCGTTCCAGCCTTATGACGGACCCGGTTGGTCCTTCCCCACGAGATTCTAGCCTCCTCAGGTTTCGAATCGTTTCGCGTCTGACGAAGAGCAAGCGGCGGGATGGGGGAGGGCGTGAACACAAATGAATTTACAGTATTAGAATCGCGGCAGGAAAAATTTACGGACGGCGAGTTGCAATTTGCTAAAAATGCCAACAGGACGCATCAAATCTGTTGGAAATTAATTCCGGTGGAATCAAGCGCGGAGCTGGAAACATATTCCGGTGTACAATCGTTCGTGTTTATGAGATAGCTTTTATAAAAGCTTTTAGAAGCTAAATTAGCTCAATAAAAAACTGTAGAAACATGTTTCTTTTGCATTTTTTTCATATACATATAACCGTCGTAATTATAAGCATTTGTCCTTTCATACCATTTTAATTAAATATTTGCCTAAATGCGATCCCATTGATGCAGTCATCAACTGATTCATTCAATCACGAAAAACTATTCTATCGAATTTTAGTTTGACGATTCAGTCACGGACGAGTTTAGTATACAATGTGTTAACAAAGATTGGTTATTGATGTACAGTTTTACAGTCTTTAACGTCGTTTTTCCGGGCAGCTGAGCGTGTCCCGCACGCTCAATCGAGAAGCGTCAGCGATAGTGACAGCAACATCGACAGGAGCAACAGCAACCGTCGACCGGACGACACTGATGCTAATTACCGCAGCTAACTAACCGCTCATTTAGCACGCATCGACGGTACGTCACTATATTCGATGACGGGTACGTTCTGTAGACATGCACGATAGAACGAGAAAGAAAAGCCTCAGAGTGCATCAATTTTTAAACCTAATATTATCGAAAAGAATGGTTCTAATATACTATAATCATATATAATTTTTTTCTATTATGATATGTGTATGTACACAGAAAAAAATGACTATCAAATAATTCATTGTTTCATATATAAGCAAAAATATGAAATCTTCTTGAAAGAATTTAATAATCTTGATCAGACATAATTTGCTTACATGAAGAAAAAATTTCTTTATGTTAGCAAATTATGTCTCTTTGAGATTATAAATACTTCCAAGATTTTATATTCTTGCTTATGTATGAAACAATGAATTGTTGATTTGATACTAATTTTTTTTCTGTGTACTCATTTATCAATTTGTTAATAATTGATACACGGAAAGAACGATTTTGCTGGAGTATCTAAAAATTTAGCTGGATACAGATCTGAAAATAATTTTGTTAGGCCATCAAATTATGTTGGACCACTCAAATTGGTTGGTGGAATGTCAAAACTTTTAGCAGCATTGCTCATCATGCTTGAACATCTGTCATAATTATTTTGTGTGATGGTCCAACAAAATTATTCTTTCCGTGTAGATATTTAATATCTCCAAATCTGATTTTAAACAGCAAATGTAAGATATTTCTTTTGTTATGCACTTGAAATTACAAATAAAACGAAAATTATTGATACAAATAAAATACGAGTTATTTAAGTTTAGATAAATTTCATAATTTCAAAGGTAAGTTTCGCATATATATATTCACAGATGAATTCACAGATAAACGGGCAATGTGGAAGCCGTAGCTAAGTTTACTTCTTATTTCCTTAAACTACGATAAGTATCTCGAAGATTAAATCCTGCGATGATTTCCTACTCTCGTAATTAATGAAACATGCCAACGATTCGTTACCGGACTAACATCTTGATCTCTAGACTCTATCGTACGTAACATCGGGACTCCGCAATAAATATACCGAGATTCCAAGACTCGGACCGATCGATCCGACTATAAATAATCCACTCGTCGAATCCTTAAGGAAATATCATGAGTTACTAGTATTATATCGTACATCATCGAGCTGTCCGCGGTTAATTATCGCCAATTACAGCCAAATATCGTTTCGCTATTTTGTGCCTCTTCCGTTTTCGCTTTTTCTGACCTAAAGTTACATCTAGATAAAACTTCTTTGATCTCAAAGGATTTCTAAGCGGTTTAATGACGCAATCAACTGTGGAATTTAATTCCCGTTTCCTACAATTTGAAAATAAAACTAGCTTATCTGTGTTCTTGATATAATAGTATTATTAGTGTTATAGAGTAGTAGTATTATTAAATATATACACATATAATACTCAACATATAATAAGAATATTATATTCTAAATTTATGAAACATTAAAACAAAATTGCTGTAGATATTTCTTTAGAAATCTTAGTCTTAATAAAAATTTGCACGAAAGTAAATTAGTACCTATCAATAAAAGTTTATAAAATAGTAAGACGTTTTAGGCATGCTCTCTGTCATATAAAAAATTGAATTGAATAATGAAAGAAAATAATTAATTAATGATAATAAAAAATTATTCTCTCGCAGTGAAGAAAGTAAGGCCGTGCGCACAATGGAAGAATATTAGATATTAAGACTAGAAACATTAGATAGTGAGACTAGAAATTAGAATTTTAGAATCAGTTTCCGCAATAAACACTATAAATAAATAATAAATTATGTTGTGTCTTGTACGACATTTATGCCTCAGATTTTATTCGTATGCATTGTGCGTTGCGTTTAATGTTTATTAAGAAAACTGATTCTAAAATCTCAATTTCTATCCTTAATATCTAATATTCCTCCATTGTACACATGTATTCAAGAAACTTATAGAACGAAGATGACAAACGAATGTTTTTTCAAGATGCTCGTTAATTAACAGCACGTAGTAATAAGTCGCCGTGTGAGATTTATGATCGCTCCCCAATCGACTTTCGTCCGCGGAGCCACGCTACGGCGAGATCGTCCCACCACGTGGGTGGTGGTTGACTATGTGCGCGCGTGCGTATGTTACATTATGTTACTGTCCCGCGTGTGTAATGGCGACGCGGCCATTCCGTAGGAGCGCGATGATTCAGGACTTTCCTGAGCATCGTCCCGTCGGCTAAATGCTCACATCCATATCGCGGCCGTCGTGGGTGGACACGCGACATGAGCGAGAGGACGACGGGACAAGTGCAGGACAAGCCGCGCCCCGCCCTGTCGACCCCCATGAAACAACTGTTTAAGGAACGGGATAAAGAAGCTAATTAATATCGCATTCCGCGGGATTGAGCTGTCGCCTCGGACGATCATTGCTACTCTCGGCACGTCGAACGGGAAACTGTAACTTCCAGGGGAGAGTGGTGAACACTTTCGATAACACTCAACTGTTCTAAGGCAGTATTGAAATCAGGCGTTATTTCTAATCGATACTATATTTTCTGTCTGTAATTAAAAAATACGATGTCAGTCTATAAAAAAAAGAACGCTTTTTAAGAACGTTTTGGCTATACAATACGAGCTAAAAGTTATCGAAGTTTAATAAAAACTGAAGCCTTCTTAAGTTTATTTTTTCTTCTCTAATCAGCGATAAAAAAATTTTGGTCGCGAATGCTCGAATTCTGGCTCTGAAATCTGGTGCAAAGAAGAGAACAACGAAAATTTTGATTTTTGCAGAGAAAATGGCCATATTTTATTGCAATTTAAACGAATAAGTAGAGCTGAATGAATTTTTGCACGAATATTTATTAAAATTTTAAAAGTACATGTAAAAATTTTGATTTAATTCCTAATGCTTCTTTCTCATCAAATTTGCAAATAAACATTACAAAACGCGATTTTACATAAGAATCAAGAATAAACAAAAAATTAAATAACTTTCAAACCAAGAAGAGAATTGAACTACAATTTCACATAGATATTCAAACGTAATAATAGAAAAATGTATGAAATTTTTAGTAATGTTTTGAGATTTAACACATACATCCTTGATAAAATATTATTGGTAGATGCTATAATAAGTAAGACTATTGAAAATCTATATTATATTGTAAATATATCTGCGTTTATATTTACGAGTCCTGCAACATGCGTTGAAAGTCCTCTGCTTCACAAAGGAACTATATAAAGACACAAATAAGCAGTGGATATCAAAAAATCGAAGGGATTGCCGGGCAATGACATTGTTCGCGTGCGTTCGTCTCATATGGAAGTGCTCATTGTAATTATTCTCGTATCAATGTCCATCCGCCACTATATCGTCCCGCATCGTCATGACGTGGAGACATCGCGGCTGATAAATGGTTAATGACGATCACGAAGAGCCGCTATCGGGCTCGTTGATCGTCGTGCGAGCGATCCGCGGGGGTGCACAGTCAATTCCGACGAGCGTCTCAATCGGAAAGACAACCAAATGCGATCGGATAATCTGAGATGGGAAAGAGAGAGAGAGAGAGAATAAGAGACGACGGGGATCGTGAATTACGTCCGAGTTCCATCGAGGCAAAGTTCTCGAGGATCGATAGCCGATCGCGAGCCTAAACGCCGATCTCAGATCGAGTCTTGTCGATAAGGGATCGATCTCTTCCCCTCAGCCACCGGCGGGAAGGAGGGCCCGTTCACCAAAACGGCTTCATTAGGGCCCGGCATCTTTCGGATGCCCCCGCAAGGATGCCCACTACGCTCTCGTTACTGTCGACCGATCGTACTCGCGTTAGCGAATGTCACGTGAACGTTGCACAACGAATGTATCGACTCATTCTGCCCTTAAAAAAATGATGATAGTAGCGATAACATCTGGCCGTATCTTTGCCGCTTCGATACGATATCTTTAAAGTCCTCATGAAGAAGCATTCTGATTTATATTCGTCCCATAATAATGTCAAAAAATTGTTAAGCAAAATTTTAAAATGTGACTCTAAAATTATTATAATAATGTACAAGAATAAAATTATATGATAATGTATTATCTATAATAATGTATTAAAAATATATTTGCATACAAATTAAAGGTTCTATCTCGCACTGAGAGAAAGGACTTTGCTGATTTAACAAATATCCAGTATCTGTAATAAATATTTGTACATATAGTGACAACAAAAGTGATTTTGTTGTCACTATATCTACAAATTTGGTTAAATTAACAAAGTCTTTTCTCTCAGTGCGAGTTTGTTCTAACATAAATAACTATAATAGTAGTAATTTGGAAAAATATATATAATCATGTTTTATGAATTGTCAAAAATGAGAGCAAATTAATTAATTAGGAAAAATTAATTATGTGTTGTTGGTGTACACAATGTGTACACAAATGTATATTCTATATTATTATCATGTGTTCTATTTGTCATTATGTGTCGCACAATATTAAAAAAGAAAAAGAAATATGCAACGTAAAGTTATAGAATGCGGATGTTTATAAAATATTGGAATTTTATTAATTATATTACAATATTATTATAATATAATTAATAAAATTTATTAATTTGCATTTGCATATATTGAGTCTTTTTTATTTTTATAGAAATTTAAAATATTG
>QKQZ01027191.1:0-14977 GCA_003595255.1 Solenopsis fugax
AACATATTAAAAGCTCGTCAAGATCGGAGGGGGACACCTCGGGATCTTTCCTTGTTAGATTGAAATGTCATTGTGGTCTTGGCCAAGAAGAGTGGCCTGATCGCGCCACTTTATTAAGACGTCATTCGAAACATCTCCGGAAGATTCAATTTGCTAAGCTCCGAGCGTGTTCGGCGTCTCTCGTATCCTTTACATCATCATGTTATCCTACGTCACAATCGAGGCCAGCTCGAATCAGACACGCACCGCCTCGGTGAAAAAAAAAAAAAAAAAANTTCGACGGGGATCAGCAGTTAATCGTTGTCACGATCGCGAAATATGCACCCATTATTGGATATACCTGCACGTTATCTCGGAGACGTGATTCGAATCTGCCTATGTCGCGACACGTTTATACTCGACAAACATGTTTGCATCATGTGACACGCCAGGCCCAAGAGATCCTTGCTTTCTTGGAAGACATTACCGAATTTCGCATCCGCAAAAATTCGCCGGTAATTCGCCGGCCACACCGCAACTTATCATCATCCGCTAATTGCGACATCGCGATCCTTGAGTACTTTAGGAAGAGAATCATTATTTTACCGAAAAATAAATATCGGATATATATTTTTTCATTAAACAATGATCGCTCTCCGCATTGCGGAAGATGCTACGTTGATTTTGTTGGGATGGCATAACGCCAAAATTCGCGGGATCGCATACAAAAGTGTTCGATGCCTCTAAAAATCCCGATACGAATTAAATACTATGTTCTGAGTTAATTGAAATTTTTTCCTAGAATTCTTTTTAAAATCGTGTCAGTCAAATAAGATGAAACGTAATAATAAATTGAATTTCACGTGATAATAAAATTCGAAATTTTAATTTTATGGTACATTTTATACGTCAAATGTAAATATCGGAAGACAGTAAATTTCCTCTGACGACTGTTCGAAAGAGAATGTAGAATTATGAGGGGCACGATACACAATATCGCCCACGGTTTTATCTTACGTGTTATTAACAAGTCGATACCCTTCATTGCTCGCTTCGTTTAAAAACCATGACGTATCTGTAAAAAAGTAGTTTCGACCTGCTTTCTTCCCGAGTATCTACACCGAATAATTATTTGCTAATTTTAAAAAATAAGTTACATATCGCAAGTAAAATATTTTCAGAACAGTGCGTTCTATATACATGCATAACTGCAACAATGTGCATTTTCCATTTGTATTTAAATAAGCGTACGAGAAATTGAGAAACCTTTGTAACAAATAAATAAATATTTATATAATTCTGTGCACCAGCCACCCCTACTTCTTGCGGGATCGATCGGCGTGCGGAGAAATAAACGGCGGATCTTAGGCAGAGAGATGCTGGCGGCGCGGCGCGGTGCATCATCGATCGAGCGAGTGAAAAGTTTCCGTTGCAAATCAGCGCATACGAGATCCACCATTAACATGCGCACACATACACGTGCAGACGCTGTAAAGGTCACGCTCATTGTGCTTGCGGAACACGCTAATTTAGAGCCCAACTTGCCACGCGTCTGATTCCGGGACGAGGTTCATTGCTAAGGTCATTTCCCTAAATGCACGCGTCACGCGTACCCGCTAATGCAATATCGCGTATGTAATCACGTTGATTTAAAGAGACTCAGATTCCTTAGTGCGTCAGAGACATGATTATAATGTATAATCGCCTCGTACGAAAAGGAAAGCGCAAATTTTGAGAGGCGACACGCAAAAAACTCTAATAGAGAAAATATTGGTCCCTCCTCAGTTTCCTCTGAGGTTTACGATTATTCTTTCATTAATAATTAATGTTCCATTTTTTTTCTATGATAATTTATTTTCCATTTTTTTAAATAATTATATTTCGTTTTTATGCATTTTTACTAAAGTAAAATAACGACAAAGAAAGAAGGACGATCTAATTTCAAAAGCGGACTACTTTTCTGTGTATGTTCCACAGCACATGGTTTGCGTCTATGTCAAAACAAAATAGAAATCACTTGGACAAAGATCCAAATAACAGGAAGATATTTTATTTTGTAAATTATAAAGTGCTTTTCTACTTAGAAAAATAATATATTTTTGATGAATTATTATGGTAATATCACGCGCGCGCGTGGGAAAAAAATACATTTTACGAAAGTGACACACGAATGAATGTCTCATAAAATTCATAAAATATAAATAACGCAAAATAAAAATAAAAGCGATTTTTATTGCAAGCAAAATTGTTCCCTAGTCCATCGAGGAAATTTACTGACTGACACGTATGTGATATGACTGTGTTTACTGTCACATGAACGACATACCTCGACGAATCGTTTGAAGTCTCATGACATTTAAGATCGGTCAGCTGTCGGAATTTACTTGTCTAAAGTCGCAGAGATACGACTTTCTGACAAGTAGTCCCAGTGACGGATATTTAAAAGGATGTAAATTGAAAACTTTAACTTTTAGAGTTCTACATCTTATAAAAATTTTTTTTAAAAATTATGGAAAATATTCATGCTATTAAATTCTACTTCCGGAAAATCTATTTTCGAATTAAGTTTTTCTCGAAGAAAATTGAAAGTTTCATTGCTGTACTGCAATCACGCCCATGCTGAGGAGATTTCACTTTGTGTCTTTTCACACGCGATTAACTTCTGGCAACTAACAGTGGACTTCTGTTACAGCATTTCGTGTGTTTTTAATAACAATCAGAATTGCATTTCAAATGAAATGCAACAAACCGTTCCAAGAACAGCATGTTATAAATGAAATATTTTCATACGCGTGACCGATAAACAACTTCAACTCATAGTATCATATTTTATGTTTTAAATTTTAAAAAATAACATTGTCGTTAAGCATGAAAATGCTGCCGACGATAATGTGGAAATTTGAGCTACTTCGTTTCTTTATGTAATAGCTTGTAATTTCACATGAAGATGCATATACAAAAATGCAATAATGTCTAGTCCTAACTAATCAAACCTATCATTTTGTAATTCCACTTCCGTAAACGATGATTAGTCAGGCAGGTGTACGACAATTGGGATATGAGATTTTATGCAATTACGCGCGTAATCGGTTACGTATAAGTCAGTGGCGTATAAAGCACTCGATTTCGAGTGTCTACCTCTGATTGGATCTACAAATCTGCTAGAACTCAGAAAATTCTTTAACATTTAATTCGAGATTTCTCTCTCATTTTCGTCCGTTAATTAAAAACAAACGTTCATGGAACGTGTTAATGCGACATATTTATGAGGACAAGCAATGAGGAACAAATTGCTAAAAAAAAAATATATATTTTTATCGCTTTTTAAACTGCATAGACAGTATCAAATGTTGAAAATTTCTAGTATCGCGCGATAGAAAATGCAACTTGACCGCAATCTATCGCAGCCTCGAAGGCTAAAGACCACAGTATCGGTTTCCAGCGTCATTTAAGCAATTATCTGTTGACTCCGCCATCAATCGCGAAGAAGGAGAGGGCGCGATATCTTTTGAATCGAGTTCTTGGGATGGGTCGAGAGACGATTGAAGGCTGGTTTTCTCTGAGACACTTACCTTGAGCACGGGGGTTGTTTCATTATGCCCGTGTTATCCGCGATAGCGATGCTCGGAAGAACGATGAGGAACGTGAAGAGCGCAGCGTGCATCAGAGGACGTAACATCAAAACGGAGCATGTCGGAACCATGGTCATTTTTTTTCGTTCTCTTTTCCTCTCTCTCTCTCTTTCTCGGTTTCGTACTACTATGCGTACGTGTGCGTGTGCGATCTACCTTCCCTTTTTCCTTTTGTCTCTTACTGCTGTGTTGACCGAATATATCGCGATCCGGTTTTACGTTACACAAACACGCGCGGAGAAGCACGGGCGCATCACTCTTTCTCTTGAGGTTTTTTTTTTGTAAAATAGTGCGAAATGAAAATGAGAAAAAAAAATCAGCAATGCGTGTACCGAAAGTCAAATTTTAATGAAAGTCCCTATCAGACTTTCCCTCCTTGCTTTTTACTGAGAATCAAAAAGCCGTCTCCTCGACGATCGTATATGCGCGTTTTCTTTTTTATTTTAAAACGTTTCTCTCGCTTTTCCTTCTCTCTCCTCCTCTTTCACTCTTGATCTAGAGACTCTGCTTTCTTCGTTAAGAGTTTCTTCCCCGCTTTGTTCCTCTGTTGAATAATTTTTCCGGTTTCTGTTTTTTTGTTTTTGTTTTTTCGTTTGTTTACCCGGTTCAATTCGACAGTATCTCTCGTGTTTCGCTTTTTCGAGCGAGGGATACGAAAGGGATGGCGCGCGCGCGGGTGATAATCTTGACACGAATGATCCTTACTTTTTCGTAATCGATTTCGGATGCGGGCCCACGAACTTTCGCAGCCGACGGGGCGGTCTCAGCTCCAACAGCGAGGCCGCATCTCCCCTGTAACATGAAAAATAAAAACAGACGTTAGACGTGCGGGACGTTTAAGTCAGCGCAATCACACATGCGCTTATGTCATTTGTACGTTCTAATATATTCCTTCGCAAAAGATTTCTCGCCACTGTACGCTATTAGACGTCCTTAAAGCGAAATCGGTAAAGAACGCGGAAATAGAATATCTCTCTCAAATCAATTTAATTTTGACCATAACGTTTTATGATGCATTGCGTTTCGCATGCCCGTGGAAACAAATCAGAATACTGAAACAATGTCACTTTTAATGAACTTGTGCTCTCAGAAAATAGTGAAACACGTAGTTTTCTCCTTCCAATGCACGCACGGACAACCGTTCGATTCTCGCTGCGTTTTTACGTCAAGGAAACGTTAGGTCGTCCGTCACCGATACGTAGCGTAATATCAGAACCGGTAAATCGATATCGCCGTATTCTCATTAGCTAATTGCACTCAACGCATTTGAATTATGCGGCGAGCTGTGATTTGTGAGTCACATCACAAAATAAGTGGGTGCGCGTTACCCGCGGCGCCGCGCGCCGATCATCGGGACGATAAATATGCCACGCACAATGAGGAACGATCCTGAGGATATCTATCGCGATGAATCATTCGCGAATAATTCAATGGATTCATGAGAGGTAATTACCCTAATGCGATTTGACAATTAAAAGAAACAAAATGAGTCTTTTATATCTTTACAGTCACTTTAACGCCAAATTGCAATAAAATTCTTCGTTTTTTACGAGCGATGTTGGCCTCGACGAGAAGCCTTGAATAATTTGAAACATTGCATTTGGGTTCTGCGAATTAATAAATCGTATGTCGTAATTAATTAACATTGACGTTGCGACTAACATTTGCATATGGATAAACATAATTTCGAATAAATTGTTTTTACAGAATTTATAGATTTGTCAATATAAATATATTGACGATCTCAGTATGTTATTTTGGTGAATCAATTGAGAAAATATAAATACGACAATAATCTGACTAATTGTTTTTTAAGAATTTTCTTCTTTGAGAAAGAGGAAATTAATTTTCAGATCATTGTCACATTATTTTTTTTCAATTGATTCATTAAAATAATATACTGAGATCGTCAATACATCTTGAATTTGAATTACTTAATTGTTAAACATTATTAAAATTTAATAACATAATTATTTAATTTATAATTAATAATTTATTTGTTATAATGTACGCTATATGTTATATCAAAATTGAATAATTTAGTTTATTCTCAGATCATTGGTTATATGTCCATTTATTTCTTTAATTTGAATAAGCAATATATGAAGATTTATGATAAAATCTTTAATTTCAATCAAAGATGGTGAAGTAGGATTGTGAAATTACAGATTACGAGCAGCCGCGAAATTTCGACTCTCTGACACGTTTCATTTTTTGCACAATCGCTCGCCATTGAAACATGTGTATGTATCAGCGACATGCTCGTTAAGTTTGTCAATACCGGTCACCAAATTGACATCACTCGCGCTTATTTCCGTCCCTAAATGGCACAGGCTAGATTTAGCCACGGAGTAAACCACGAGTACGATACATGTTACCTGCCTGCTCTCGATGTGGTGACAAATAAAAAGGAGGCAAATAAAATCGGTATTAAATGACAGCCAAGAATTATCGAATTTCGCGACATTATCACAATATAAAGTTTTCCTTTTTTTCTCTCGCGACTCTTAACGATTATACGTCCAATTAAAAAATTTGAAAAGAGAAAGATACAAATACAATCGTTAACTTTTCATAAAATTCTACTTCGTAATTTGTGCATACTTTCCGCTATTATCGCAGAAACATAGACTATCTTTCTGATATTTGCATGTGCTTTGGAAGGCTAATAGATGTGCAGCAAAAATAGGAAACAACTGCGTTTCCAAATACGAAGTGCGATGTAAGCACGACGTCCGTGGTTGAATTGATTGATACCATTGATTGATGGTTAAACGATATGGGGAAGTACAAATTAACGTTTCGTCACAGCATCTTCCTATCACGAGACAACGTGATCCATCGTACACTGAGAGAAAAATTACTAAATTTTAATAAAAATTTACTCGAATAGTACTAATGAAATATTTACTAAATGTATATATTCATTGAATACAAGAATTACTAATTTAATTTAATTTTTTCTTATAGAATAAATATTTATGTACCATAAGTAAGTATTGTATTAATACTATTCGACTAAATTTATTAAAATTTAAGAATTTTTTATCTCTGTGTCATCACAGGAAAATTCTGCAAGGCAATAAACAAGAGTACAAATAAAGTCTAATAATTACGTACGCTCAATCCCCGCATTAATCTTATCTATTCGAGGATTTCAGGAAAATGATAAAGTAGAGTAGACGAATAATTACGGCTACTATTGCAATTAGAGTGTCTCCTGCCTCGATGCGCGATGATGCGCGCGTAACTACTTACGGGATGCACACGAGTCAACCTTCGCGTATCTTTCCAATCTCCCGGCGAAACGGCCGTGCGTAGGTTTCGCTGCGTTAAAAGGTTTTCCTTCGGCCCGCGTGATCGCTCCGCTCCTGATCGAGCACCAGCTCGTTGCGCGTAAAATTATCCCTCTCGAGTGTAACGGATCAGCGGCGGGATCGCGCGCTTGATGTCTAATTGCAGCCACCGATACTGGACGACGAAACCTCCGGTGGGAATAGGAACCGGGAAGCGGGAGAAACGGGAAGAAGAAGAAACGGGAAGAAAAAGAAGAAGAAGAGCGAAAGAGGAAGGGAGGGAAGGAGTACGCCGACGTATGCACTAGCCTCTCTTTCTCTCTCGTCGACGGCGGGAATCCGACGACTCCTCAGCTCCAGCAATGCACACGGTGCAGCGTACGTCGTGCGACTGATTCGCGCGTCCCACGCGGCTCGCCTTTTAAACGGCGTTAAGTCACGTCGCGTACGAGTCGAGCCTCCAACAGAGCGGCCGCCGATTGGATGAGAGCGGCGTGTGATCGCAATGATTGGCCCAACGTGGGACACACACCCCGCGCCGGATTCAAATTTCAGCGCATTCGGATGCAACGGGACGCGAAGTCGAGCAGCGAGAGAGAGAGAGAGATTGATTGATTGATTGATTGATTGATTTAGCGTTTATTGATATTCTAGGGCAGCTGCCCTCTAAGAATATAAAAGTAAACTAGTTAATTAGGAACATTTTGCGCAGGAACTTACGTCACAACGTATATCAAAATAAAAATAAAAATAACAAAAACAACAAAAATAAAGAAAAACAATAAACATTTAAATAGTCTACATGAACAAGTAATTAACTAATATTTACATTAACGAAATATAATACTGAGACAGCTTGATATTGCCCGAGATATCGGGCAGAGTTGCATTGGGACACACAAGTCCCTGGGCTGTTTTAAGATTAGGCGCGCGGCGGAAACGGAGGCGCTGCATCGCGCCTACGACGCCTTAGATTATCAAAAAGAGAGCGTTTGAACGCGCGGTTTGAGAGAGAGAGAGAGAGAGACAGATCCGGATCTAGGAGAGGCTGTATGCCGCTGATGCTGCGCGCGTTTCGGAGAACGAAAACGGATCTGTTGCGTGGATACGCATGGTCGGGCGACAATGACCGAGGATTAAATCGCAATTATCGTAGATGCACGTAAGATGTTTTTCGAATGTCGCATTTTCGACGGTTCCAGGAAATAGACGTCTGAGAGAGACTTGCTGAAGAAGATCACGAGCTACGCCATACGAGCTACGCGAAGAGACGTAACTTTGTTTAGGTGCACCCGAGCGTGCACCGTGAAATCTTAAATGTCATTGTAAGCACGTCTCGCGATATATCCAAGGTACTCGAGTAAATACGAATTCGATCTAATTCAGAGTTCAGTAATATTGATTAAATTTTCTAACCCATCATTAGTTAATTGGCTGCATATTCATTATCAGTTTTTGTGATGTAGGTGTCTCTACACAAAGCAAATAATACTAACAATTTAAAAAAATATATATATAATCTAGTTATTGGCTAACCACTAGCAGTTTTGAATTGGTCAACACACTGGAAAAAAATTTTTTATGTTCAATCATTTCTTTGATTAAAAAAAAAATATTTTCTAAGTATAAAAATAAATTATTTTATACTAGCTAATGTTTATTTAAATCGAGGAAACGATTTAAACGTAAGAAACTTTTTTTCAGTGCAGATTCACAAATTGAGATTATCTTATTTCATAAAAAGTCTGTTTAGTGACTGAAAATCTATAATGTGAACTATAGATTTGTGTATATCAAAATACGATCTGTGTGTACCGAATAAATAATAAGATGCAATAAAAAGATGATGTAAATAACCCAAATTGGATAGGAACTAAGAAAAGCGAGCGTTACATTATTAGATAGTAGTTCTATTATTATGTAAGACACGATTTTTCTACCACATAACTAGACGGACACGAGATTTAATTTCTATTTAGGGATATCCATATTAAAATTGCAAGATCTTTTTGCAATTGCGTCCCAGTGACATTCAAAAGTTCAAGCTTCTTAACTGTCACACAAGTAGATAAAATTATAAGCAGGATATTATTGGAACTTTCTTACGGAGAAATGTCAAGATACGGGGAAAAAACCATGTACGTAAACGTTAATCGAGCTCTGACGTATAAATTCATAATTTCTCTGTTGATATGGTATCCATGACGTCGATCGCTAGCGCAAGCAGTGAAAGTATCGCAGGAACGTACGAATTTGTTGAGAACTTTGCACAATTGACAGAAGTGAATATCGGAAGTGGCGTTTAAGTACAACATAGAATTTAAGGAACCGTTCTACTCAGCTTCAAGTAAAATTATTGCGGCAATCGGAGAGTTTTCTTTTTCCTTTCCCTCAAGGAGTCCGTAAATTCGCTCGAGGCGAAACAAAGGTATAAATTCGCGAGAGGCCGTGACAAAACGATCATTCGTTTCGTGCAGATAAAAAGTAGGCCGTACGCCACGGTTCATTGACAGTAAGCGAAAATATGCTTCAAGGTTGCGTCAACTAGATGCCGAAAGAAGATTGATTATGTCGACAGAATGTAAAATCGCTAATATAAAATCCATCCGACGTGCGATCGTAGCCGATGATACTGCACTGTGAATCATCTCTTCGTCGCCATATTTATTTCTTCGCGCGACAATAATCGTATCAACAGAAAATCGTGACGGTCAAATGTAGCGCAGCTATCGTCGCCTATTATTGCGCAAAAATGTTATATAATCCTTTTTATAATACTTTGAATCACCACATGAGCTTTCCACTCACGTTCCTCGCGGATGAATAGGTCGCCAATTATATTATTCTAAACGGCGCTGAATACGTACACACATGTGCTTAACATTTGCCTAATTGTTCGCCGTTCAATTACAAATTGTCTCAGAAACAAAAGGCGAAATAGGCGTATGAGTGTTACTCATCGGCTTCTAGTGTAAATTGCGCTCTCGTTAAAAAAAAAAAGAAGTAGGACACAGTGATTAGTTCGCGTACTTCACCTCTTCTCGATTTTATTCGCTTTTAATCTCGATACCTTATCTCGCGCAGCGTTTGTACAATATCCACTCGACAGAAAATTGGCACGATCGCGATCGCTTTTCTGCCACCATCATGCATCCTCGCGATGTCGAAACGGTTTTGGACCGCGAATCGCGCCGCTTTGCGTAATCGTGCGCGCTCTTCCTTTTCCGAGCCCTCGAGACGATCCAAATACTCGGCTTACAGATTCAACAGCTCGAGTCACGTTCGAGTTTTCCTACTTCTCATGATTAAACAAACTACCTAGATCCTTACGCGGTGCAACGACTTGGTCCCAACTTGGTTGCAACATATGACTTTACTTTTCGTTGCGTCATGCTTTCGGACCTGTGGTCTAACACTTGATAACTAAGTACATACAATCGCGGTTATTTGTCTCATCATACAACAGGTCCCATTAATCGCACGTAATTAAAACTTTACGCTCTGCGTGCGTCGCTCGTGCGATTAAATCGCTGTCATTTTTTTTTCTTCTTATATTTGTGACTTTTGGCCGCGATTCGCTACATCCATCTCACATCCATCTTAGATAAAAGAACAGTAATGATGGTAATTAATATTTAATTATCTTATCAAGTGCGATTCTTAGTTGGGATAACGAGCAAGCTGACAATTAATCTGTCCCATGTGTTTTCTGTATCGTTTAAAGGCGCGATTCATTATCTACGGCCGTTTTGCAGGTACGATCATTTCTGCGTGTATTTGCACATCTTTGGAGGCAATTAACACGTTGTCGCGTGTCAACCCGTGACGAATTTGCGCTTGTTGAGGAAAGTTTCTTATTGACGGGGATTTAAGACTCATCGTGTTCGTCGGTCGGCGAGCAGAATCTGCTTTTCGCGGAAAAACCGGCTAACCGGACACGCGAAATCTTAAAACAATTAACCGACTTAACCTCGGACCTAACTACCCGTTCGACGAAGCGTGGAGGAGATTAATTGCCGCTAGTATATATATGAACTTTCTTTCGACACTTTCCCTCGGTGTTTTGTGAGACCAGCCTCGCCGGGCGCAATCGGATGCCGCGACGTTTCTTGCGTGTAGCATTTCATTTTAATCGAATCGCGCGATTATAAAAATTGCGCAAAATCGATTCCTGGTACAGGTTGACTTTCCTCTTACTTGCCGTCGAAAAGTGGTGCGATTTTCACGAGATAAGTACGAGGAGAATTTATGCAGGCGCTGCTTCTCGAACACGTCGCACAGAATCTAATTCGAATTTTAGTGACAATTATTCTATTGGTAAAACCGATTACGAAGCTGACAGTTGTATCGTGCTTTTAAAAATATCACGGAAAATGTGTGTCGATAATAATTATCTATTGCGAGAAATGTCGAAGCGATAGCTGCGAGATATTAATCTATTTTTGTAGTTTAGGAATCATATTCTCTCTCGATTACTAGCACTAGCGCGAAGAAGCATTAGAAGAAGATAAACATTATGGGATGGAACACTCGTATAAAGCTCGAGAGTGTTGGAATGTCGGAACTGTCATTCTCCGCGAGATAACGGGTTGATAATTGGTCGGTCTTAATCTTATCATTAAGGAAATACATCTGCGCCACGAATGAGATGGAAACAGATTCGCATTGAAGATAATTTGCGCTTTGTGACACGAAAAGAAAAGAAATTCCGAAATCGATACGATTTCGCTGTCGGGATCGCAACTTCCTATCTGCAAACTTGCAAACTTTACGAGTTGTCGTACAATAAATTATATCTCAGCGCTTTGAGTGAGTAATGCAGAATAAATAAGGATTTCGAGCGAAATTTATAAACGTACTTAAAAGTAAATATAAAAGATAGCAGCGGTGAAATCATCGCGACTTCGAGTGTAATTCAATTCGACAATTGCGCTAGATTTCAATCATTGAAGTCTTTCCCTTTCTGTAGGACTTTTCAAAATATTAAGAAAATTATGAAAAAATTACAGGTTGTTATACATTACATTTGAAAGTAGTAGAAAAAATTTGGCGGCGATTTTCTATCTGAATAAAAAATGATTTCAATAAGAGGTAGACATGTGTTAATAAAAATATAATCTAATAATAAAATAATAAAAAAATCTAAATTTTTAAATTTAAGTACTTTAAATATTCAAGATAATTTATGTAAAGTTTCATTATGATGCAGAGTCTTGTAAATATTTATTTATAAAATGATTACACAGACAATCGCAATAAAACTTTGTATAAATCATCTGAAATACTTAAAGTACTTAAACAACAAATTGAGATTTTTTTTAATGTTGTAAAAAATAATTGAATTTCTAATGACAAATAGAGTGAATAAACTATAAAAATATTATTAAATAAAAATATAATCTTATTCACAACTTTTATATGTATAGATTATTTGAAGTATTAATATCAAACGATTTTCAAATTTTATTTACTTTGCAGGGACTGTATGTCCGATACATCCTCAAAAGCGACTCGCGCGGCAGGAGGCGCAAGATTCGAGCACGGAGGCAGCCAAAGGTGGCACGGGAGATTGCGTTACGGCGCCTTCGCACTTACAATTAATCGCGACACGCCGCGGTCGAGTGGACATCGTTTTAGCGACAATCATTCTATTGGCTATTTTTAGCCGGAAATAGGTCGGTGCGCGGAGAGTTGGATGGCAATAAGAGGCCATGCTGAATAGTTTCTGCCGGCGGGTGTCGTCGTCGAGCCACGAGGCTCGAATCACCGCTGCTCGATTCAATTATCTTCTCATGGGTGTCTTTTCATCGTCTCGTCCCTCCGAGTCTCGCGATTAGAACCTCTAGCCCATGCGGTACGTTAATGACATATTTCTCGATTGTCTTACAAAAAAAAAATATATGTATATATTATGAAGAAGACACACCGCGCAGAATTACCATAGTTGGCGAGTTGATGGGACGCTGTAACTTCCGAATCGCATCAATCTGTCGCCGTAATTACCACAAACGATGTTTTTTTAGTGATTCATGACACCGAGAAATGTCAGAGTATGAGGTATCTCCGCCGGATTTTATGCAGAGAGGTCGCTAATTTAGATTTCGTGATGAGTTTTCGACAACAAAAATTATCTCAGATAGGCGTGTATTGCCGCACAAAAAAAATTCAGATGCACATAATTACGCACTAAATTTAGACACATATCTCAAAGAGAATTGACGCGATATAGGCACGTTTAAAATTCGCCTATTAACACGTGGATTTAACGACGTAAGACAACGATCACGGTTGATGGATGCTCACGCGCGCGATGAATATATTTGAGTATGATGAGCTAGAATCGCCGGTGTTTACGCATGTGACGAGTCGTGCATCCCGTACTTATCTCTTTCCGGGAAACCCTCTCCTTTTTTTTATCGAGACTTGCTCGTCCACCAACTTCTGACATAATCAACATCGATAAGTTTTTATCTATTTTTTTATAAATACATAAATTTTGTATGCCAAAAATCAAACTAATTGAATTTCCTCGAAATCTTTCAGCCTTGGTAAATTTCTATCATTTATCTTCTATATTTAATTTTTTTTACACTAACTTTGTAAATAAAAAAATTATGTCACAATTAAAAATCCTACATGTTGCGTTTGAATTTTAAAATAACTAAAAGATCTATTTTCTGTATCTGTATTAATAATTATTAACATAATAATCGATAATAATAATTATAATTAAATATACGATTATAATTCAATGTAATAATAATTAAAATGATTTTTTAGTTATATTAACATGTTATTTTTTAACGCGTCTTTAATTCTTGAAATAAATATGTTCAAGTCAGACGCGTATCCATTTTATAAAAAATTGACAAAGAATCACAGACGTGCGATACAATTAGACTTGTCACCATGAAAGGATGAATATTCGCATCTATCATATTCATCAATTAACAGACAAATATATATACACATATGAGCTTACGTAAAAATTCTATTTTTTTCGTCGCATATCCAAAGGATTCCCGCGAAGTTACATGATGGAGCGAATTATGTTTTTGTCTGAGACGGATTCAGATTTTTCCAAGAGCGATCTATCATCATAGTCTTAGAGTATTACGATAGCAATTAAGATGTGTATCATTAAACACGTGTTCGGTCGTGCTTTATTTAAAAATATATTGAAAACTAACGTGAACAAGACATTTATATGATTGTTGCTCAATAAATAAACGATTTTTCCAAGAGCGATCAATCGTCATAGTCTCCGAGTATTACGATAGTAATTAAAATGTGTATCATTAAACACGTGTTCGGCCGTGCTTTATTTAAAAATACATTGAAAAGATACAAGAACAAAATGTTTATGTTTGTTGCTCAATAAGTGAATTAAAGTGAACGTTAAATCTAGGTACATTTTTTCTAATCAAACATGCATTCACGAAAATTGAGTGCATGCTCTAGGCTGATTCACACTCGATTCCGTTAGAACGAGGTTGCTAGAGGCGAACTTAATTCGCAATTAGAAAGGTCGAGTTAATCAGCCATTGATGGCAAATAATTATTAATAGCGGCAGGCGACGGGTACGAGGCGTAATAGAATTAATTACCGCGGCGTAACGACACTATCGTTAAGCAATTCAAGAATTCGTCATCATCTATTCAACACGAATAGCACACATCTGTATAAATGCGGCTCGCACCAGCCGCGAGATAAAAAAAAATGCACTTACACCTCGCGTGTTTTCACGCGATGCTAATTCGCGCTCTTTCTCGAGCAATCAGAAATTAGTCGGAAAATCGTTGATAAGTTGTTGATGTGAACGACAATAATGCGCATCGTTGCACGCGTCGGTATTTAAGCTTACTCGATGTAGCGAGAGATCACTCGGCTTTGCGTGCGTCGCGTCATTATGAAAATAAGTCGACAAATATTTAACCCTTAAACACGTAAGTGGGTCAGAGAGACCCCATATGACACTTCGAACGCTTACTGTGTAAAGACGGACAAAAATAGGAGGTTCGGACCAGGGGGTAAAAAAAGTTTGAAATCTCTTTCGATTGATATGGTTG
>QKQZ01027193.1:0-15851 GCA_003595255.1 Solenopsis fugax
ATTTAATTTATAAAAATTATGGCATTCTTAGATAATGCTTCTCAAAATTAATTTTTAATTTAAGATAATTTAATTTTTAACGTAACTTTACTGAGTCAGTTCTTTGTTCATATAAATTTTAACGTAATTAAATTAATTTTATAAACCATTAACTTTAATTTAGTTCAGCTTAATAAATATTACCTTACCCTGTCTAATACACAATAAAANTTCTAATGCACAATAAAACAAAAGCTTTAGGATACAAAATACTTGAATGAAAATGAATACCTTGAATTAATTCCCACGGTTTCAGCTCTTTAAATGGTCTTTTAATTCTTAAAGCATTTTTAAGATTACTATCAAAATTAAAATATAAAGCTAAGGAATTGGCCATCAATTTAGTCATGAGTTTTGACGCTGCAGTTTTCTCATCATTTCCCAAGCTAAAGTCTTTAAGTAATAGCACTACAAGAAAGAAAATAAGTACATGAAAAAAATCATCAGTATTTATAATAAGCATATTAAAAAATTTTTTTGATATAATTATAAGAATATATAGAAAATAAATGATGTTCTAAAAGAGTCATGATAATAAAAGTATATCAAGTGAGATTAATAAAATAATATTTACCGCTACTGAAAGATTTACATCTTTAGATATAAATTTCTCAAACTCTTCAAGTTTATAAATGTCATTTAAAGGTAGAGGAGGTAGATTTGGAAGTCTCTTGATGACAGCCTGTTCTGGAAACAGAACTCTATGTTCGCTTGGTTCATTATTAATACGTTCAGCTTGCTGCTAACGTCATTTAATACTTTCTCCAATTTTGTAAAACGATCATTAGAATCTGAAAATATGTGAATATCTAAATGACAACGACAATTATAGTATTATAGTATTATGAGTCGAACAAAAAATTTTTCTAATGTGTTCAGGAATATGATGTTTCGAAGACTAACATTTATTTTGAGTCATTGTGTTTTAGTGATTATAACCTTAAATGTTATTAACCTGTACAATGAGGTTAATGAGAACACAAAAAGGTATTCATTTTTAATTAAGTAAAAACATAATCTATTAAATTACAAACTATGTAAAAATTATAGTCCAGTGCTTATTTATGAAGTAGACTTTTCTCGAAAACACAAAACTCTCAAATAGCAAGCAAAATAAATAAATGAAAAATTACATTATGGAACACTTATCAGTGAGCTTTCATTCATTTTTGATGAACACTATTGCACGATTCAAACTATAGTCACACTGTCGCATAAGAAATTAACTTACATAGATATTTAGAAATTAAAAATAATGTTGCTGGGCGCTGATGCTGCAGAATAGAAATGATGCACGTGTCACAAAATAATCGGTATACCCACTCTATAATGGACGCATCGTTAGCGCCGCTCAGTGGAACGATAGCGCATTAAATGGTTTGTTCTTTTTAGCTGTATTTTTTGCACAATTTATCTCTTCTTTTGTAGCTAAAAAGAACAGTTCATCGACTTGGAGTCGGGTCGAGTTTAACGAATCGAATATGCTAGATATAATTTGAATGTTACCACGTAAATAAGTTTTTTTTTACACACAATTAAATTAAATATAATAATAATTTAATTTTCTGCTTTATATGTAATTAAATTTTAAATTTTTATTATCGGTAAAACATTTTCATGAAAAAAGATATATATAATTATATATAAAATATGTTCACATGTTTTCTTATTGTGTTGATATTTAGAATGATTTTGAATTTTATTTCATTAGAATGTAATTTTGAAAATCTAATTTTTAAAAATTACATTCTAATTTAGAACAATTAATACTAATAATACTTTTAAAAATGAACTTTTAATTTAAATTAATTTTATCTCTTCCCAATCAGCATACAATATTTTTAAAACATTAAAAAAACATTATTAAAAACATTTATAAAATATTGAAAATAATGAGTTGTGTCCTTTTTTTCATTTAAAAAATGTTTATTTTAATGTTTAAAAAAAATGCTTTTGAAAACATTTGAAGAAAATGTTTATTAAACGTTTATTTAATGTCTTTCAAATTTAATTTCCTTCAAATATTTTCAAAGACATTTTTTTAAACATTAAAATAAACATTTTTTTAATGAAAAAAGGGTACTTAACCCATTATTTTTAACGATTTTATAAATGTATTTAAAAACGTTTTTTAATGTTTTTAAAAATATTGTGTGCTGATTGGGTTAATGCAACTTTTAATTAACTTACTTTTTTATGCAACTATTAAATTTTTTATTGGGGTTTATTAATTACATCTATCAAAAATTGTAAATGCTATCGACGTCTGATTGACGTCGATTTGATTGATATTTTTCGACTTGGAACAGTTATCGACGCCAGTGACGTCAAATTGATGTCAATTCGACTTATCATTTCTCCCTGGGTAATATTGCAATGGAAAAACAATATTACTGCAATATTGTTGTAATATTACGTGCTGTATAAGATGTTACGTACATGTGTTATATTTATATTGTCAAGTGTAGTGATGGGCTAAACGATTATTTTTATTATTCGGTTATAACAGTTACTGTTATTTCAAAACCGGTTATTTAAACAGTTATTCGGTTAATATTTGACCACACTATAATATACTACTTACACTAGCTACACACATTGTACAATGAGGTGCATTAATGAGGTCCTTTTTCAGTGTAGAAAGACCAGCAATTTAACCAATCATGTGTTGCCATTGGCTTAGTGAGTTCGTCTGATTGGCTAAGATTGCTGTGACTTTTGCACTAACTACACCGAAAAGGATCTCATTAATGCTCCTCATTGTACATACATATATACATATGTGACGCGCGACAATTCAATGAGCATACTTTTCTAGGGAATTTTCAGAATACAGCTTTCCTTGGCAAATCAAACTCATTGAATTATCGCGCATATCACCGCACTGAGGATCGATCATGAAACTTTGTCCTTAGGGTGGAAATGTGAAAAGTAGAAATTTTAACATTGAAGTTAATGGAGAAATTTTTTACTTTTCACGTTTCTCCCTAGGGAAAAAGTTTTATGATCGACCCCCAGGAGGTGAAAAAAAAGTGAAAAATTTCTCCATTAACTTCAATGGTAAAATTTCCATTTTTCCCTAGGGCGAAAACGTGAAAAGTGGAAATTTTACCATTGAAGTTAATGGAGAAATTTTTCACTTTTCATGTTTCCCCCTTGGGAAAAAGTTTCATGATCGACTCCCTAGTCTGCAAATTATTGAAGACTATTGATTAGCTGCAGAATAGAGAAATACTCCAGTCTCTAAAAATCTCCTGTCCTGCAGCCAATCAACACGCTTCAAAAATTTGTCGTACGGCAAATATAATGCTAGCTTAAGGGTGCTATTACACGTGTCGTACGACAAATTTTTTAAGCGTATTGATTGGCTGCAGGGTAGAAAATTTCTAGAGACTCGAGAAATTTTCTATTCTTCAGCCAATTAACACGCTTAAAAATTTTGTCGTACAACACGTGTAATAGCATCTTATTATTGCACTTGAAAAATTAAGTTTAACCGCATTGCTTGAAATCTTGAAAAATGTTTGTACTAAAAACGAGTAAATATATGTATATTCGAGCGTAGGAGAGAGAAACGATGAAGATATTGAGTGCAAAAAATACAAGCAACGCGAACAGATCCATTGTAATTCGATGAAAATAACCATTTAGTCCGATAACTGTTATTTTCCAAATTTAGTAACGGTCACTGAGATTATTTTTCAATAACGGTTACTCAATAACAGATATCAAAATAATGGCCCATCAATAATTAAGTGTGTGAAATTATAACATTGTTGATATTATATTACTATTAATTTATGTTAATTTTATCGTATCGATTCTAAATATACACACGCTTCTCACAAAATAATTAATTATTAAATGTTTCGCATCTTTTCCTATGTTGAATAGTCAATTTATTCGAGATCACTATATTTTATTTTTTAATATAATTAATTACTTTAACATAAAAAGTGTGAATCTTACTTCTTTTTCCCTTTCTTTTTGTTATAAATTTGTAATTATAGTGTTTACGTATCGCAAAAAATATTTTTATCATCTTAAACAAAAAATGGACAGAAATATTAATTTTAAACAATTATCTAATATCTTTTTACAAAAATTTAAATTTTTAAAAACAACGACAAAAGTTTCAAGTTCTAAAATTTATAATAAATTTTAAATAAATTTTATTGTTTTCATATTTCTAAACTTAAATTTTGAATAATTGTTTTTATCTCTGTTTAAAAATTTTTTTATCTTTATTTCTGGAGGTCAATTATAAAACTTTTTTCTAGGGCGGAAACGTAAAAAGTGGAAATTTTTACCATTGATGCTTAGAACATGCTCGTATAATACAGGAAGGCGCATTGTATTGTTTTCCGTGGCCTGAAAGTGAATCCAACATCTGTGCGAGAGAGAAAGCTATAGAGTCCCATTTGTTCGTATTGCGCAAGCGTCAGTGTCATCCATGATTACAGTTTGAAGCATGGTGTAAAAATACAAGGTGATACGTTCCCGTGGATGCGCAGTCGTCGAAAGTAATTGTGGGAGCTTTGACCAATCAGATGTTTGCCTCAGGCTGCAGTTAAGTTAGTTAAATTCAGTTAAATTCATGCATATGACACATGGTTGAACGATTGAACTGAGAAAAATCAGTGTGTTGAATAAGTGAAATTATTCGATTCTTCGGAAATCCATTTGGCCATTAAAGTAAAAAGGAAAAAACTTTAAGCTATCAGTTTAACACGTCGTAAAATTGATAAAAAAAAAGGTAAGTAATACTGTGTTTGAATTTCGTGCTAATTTTGGGGCAAATTTTTGATTGGTTTTTGATAAGTTGAGCCGCCATTATCCGCAGCGTTTCACCTTGTATTTTTACACCATGGTTTGAAGTTTGAAGAAAATGTACTTATGTTTAGCTGAAATACAGAAAATTAGAAGACTTTGTTATTATATGTATGTATATTATTCTTATAACCTAAAATGCTCAATTCATATTTAATATATTTAATTCTACATAATTACATATAAAAAATTGGTAGATCACAATAGTAACGACAATATCAGAGCATGCGCATTGCAGACAAATGGGATTCGATAGCTTTCACTCTCGCACAGATGTTTTGTGCTTGTATGCTCCTTCCATGTATGTATGTTCTAAGCATTGATGTTAATGAAGAAAGTTTTCACTTTTCACGTTTCCGCTTTTGGGAAAGTTTCATGATTGATCGCCTAGGGTCGATCATGAAACTTTTTCCCAAGGGGGAAACGTGAAAAGTGAAAAATTTCCCCATTAACTTCATGGTAAAATTTCCACTTTTCACGTTTCCACCCTAGAGAAAAAGTTTCATGATCGACCCACTGGTCTGGCGTCCTACAGACTTTTGTATTTTCAATTTTAATAAATTCTATTATATTTTGTTTATCATTTATCACTTTAAAGTTTTATATTCTGTCGTATGAAACTTTTGATTTTGCAGAATACAGACGTTAACAATAATTAAACTTAAGGCTTGCATTTTAAGCAATTAGTTATCGGAAATACTCCTTTCTTTAGTAGATAACTTTATTTTTACGTACAAATTCTGTGTACAACCCCAGACAGCACGGGACATCCATTGGACGTCCAGTTTTGGTTTCAATTTGGTCCAAACGTCCATGGACTTAATACGAATGTTTTAAAAACGTACGTTATTTAACATACAAAGTATGTTTACATTTGGACATTTTTAAAATGTCCATCTTATGCAGAAAAAGTTTCTAAGTCTGCTCGCGACGTGTTGCTTTCGCTGACTTGACTATTTTTTTTTAATCGACGCCGTCGTGGTTAACGCCGAAGTGGAGTTGTTGATCGGAGCGATCTGGATCTGAGTGGCGAAACGGCACGTGCTCACGTCGACTCCGCCGACGGCAGAAATAGCGATGGGCATTCGAATACGGCGCAATCGCAGATTTTGCGCTAGACGTTCGTTTATGAACGTGATCTCTGACCCTTGATCCAGGAGCGCGCGCGCGGCGACTCTTCGGCCTGACGGCGAGAGGACGGTGATGCGAGCGGTCGCGAGCAATACGTGCGATCGTGCAGGTACAGTCGAAGTAGAGAAGAGCGCGGCGGCTGAGTCGATCTCCTTGATATGCGAAGGGACTTCCGAGTTAGTAACTGAACTAGATGGATTTGACGAAGAAGATGTCGAGTCAACATGGAGCATCGAGTGATGCTTATTCTGGCACGAGCGGCATGAAAATCTGTTTGTACACGCTTGCACTGCGTGTTTATAACTTAAGCAATTTATGCATCGTTTAGCCTGTATAATTATTTCCAGTCTTTAACTCGGCGTCTTCTTTACAAATTGAGGGCACTTATTTATAAAATGAGATGCGGCACAGAGCGGGCACGCCGGATTAGATGTGGTCGCAGAGGCGCTTGACACTTTTGTAACGCGCGCGAGTTTCGAAGCATGCGGAGGTGATAACTCCTCGAGGGCGCGAACGCGCGTTTCAAGGAACTTATCGAGAGCCTCGTACTGCGGAATGCTTACATCGCCGGTTTTGAGCCTCCACGTTTTTCGCGTCGCGTGGTGTAGACGTTGAGTGACGCTATATACAAGAAGATCGCTTAGCATTTCTTCAGGTGATCGACCGAGATTTCTGAGCGATGCGACGGATCGATTCGCCTTGTCGCGTAGCTCATTGAGTTCAGGCGCGGATTCGCGAGCGACCGTCGGCAGGTTGAATAATGCCGAAACGTGAACGTCCACGAGCCGTCGCTTGTTATCGTAGCGCGAAACTAGAGTTTTCCACGCGATGTCAAAGTTCGCCGCAGTAATTTGAATTGATTTGATAACGTCTAGAGCGCGACCGGTAAGACTTGACGCGAGAAAATGCATTCGCGAAAATGCAGTAAGATCGGGATTTTGTATAATGAGAGAGGAGAACCGATCTCGGAAATTTTCCCACTTTTCGAGATTCCCAGAAAATGGCGGAAGTTTGATCGGAGGTAAATGATTGAGCGAGAATGACGCGTGTTCGAGGGTACTTATCGAATGATGAGGGGAGGATGTCGCAATGGCAGGAGGCTCCAGTTCCTCAAGGCAGTCGGCCATGTAATCGAATGTTTCCTCGTAGATCTCGTGGCACTGCTCGAATTCCGCGTTCTTGAAGTAGCTCAGGTTGGCGCGCTTGTCCTCCGGAATGATCTGCAGGAGTCTCGCGTGCGTCTCCAAGCACCTCGCCCAAGTATCCTTCAGCGTCGTCATCAGTTGTCGAATTTTTGCGGCCGTATAATTGTTTTTTTTCAGCTTCTTAAAGTTGGTGAGAGACCGCTCGATTGACTGCAATAGCGTCGTTTGCTGCGCGAGAAGTTCGCTCATAATGCCGTTCGACTTGAAAGAAGGACGAGCGAAGAGTTAGGCCGTCGCTTTACGTCCGTTAAGCTGGCCGCGCAATGATGAGTGCCGCACTGAATTACCACGATCCGGCTCGAAGGACCAAAATTTATGTTGACGATTGGAACGCGGTTGCCTTCACTTCGTCTAACTTGCACAAGCTGATTCCGTTCCGATTGGAACGCGCGGTGTGATTGCGTGATCGTAGGTTGAGTGAGCAGGATTGAGCGCGGGAACGAATGGGAGCGAGAGAAAAGATAGAGCGATGATGAGAAGGATGAGTGAGAGCGGGAGATAGATAGATAGATAGATAGATCTTTTATTTCTAGAGCGCTCTAGGAAATCCTCTCAAGCGCTAAGACAGCATACATAGGCGAACAAAATTCATTACAATATAACTATATAACAAAAAAAGAAAGAAAAAAAAACAAAAGTTGAATATAAGATAAAATAAAAATAAAAAAACAATATAACGAAAAATAGTATAACGAAAAATAAAAGAAAAATCATAATACGCATAATACGCATAGGCTCATGTGCAGGCACATAATTGCATAGAGCACAATCGTGTTCGCATGGGACACAGTGAGGCGTTACTCCTCTGCGTTTAATAAATACTCATAAAATTTCGTCTTGAAATCTCTAAGAGATTTAGCTTCACGAATATCAGTTGGAACTGTGTTCCACAACTCAGATGCAACGCACTGAAACGAATTCTTATAAAACTCTGTCCGGCATTGCGGCAGCCTCAACGCGTCTCCGCGAGTTCTCATTACACGCTCCGTATTATTTTGAATTATGTTAAACTTACGATACAAAACAGGTGGATTCTTTGTTTGCAAGATATTATAGGTGAGACAACCTATAAAATACGATAATCTGACTTTAATCTTCAGCCACCGCAACCTGTTATAATATTCCGTGACATGCTCGTCCCACCTAACCGGAAAGATGAATCGTATACAAGCATTGAACGCCTTGTATAATCTCAGGTTCTGCTCGCATGTAGTTCCCGTCAGTACGGTGCAACAGTAATCCATTACAGGAACAATCAGGGTCGACACCAGCCTGATGCGCAAAGGCACAGACTGTGCTGCTTGTACAGTTTCAGTCGATAAAGAGAAGCATGCATTTTGGAAGACATCCTGATCGCTTGATTATTCCATGAGAGCGTATTTGAGATAGACAATCTAAGATAGTTGACCGAGCTGCTATACTGCACACGCGTATTACCGACGACGATGCAAGGAAGTTCCTCCGCTGAGATCATTGCCGTGAATCTTGAGGTACCCATTATCATAGCCGACATCTTCTTGGGATTGATCGTTAATTTATTCTCCGTTGCCCAAGAGATAACTCTTTCAATATCCTCGTTGACCAAGCTGATGGCATTAACCATGTTCTGAGGTTCCGCTTGGAAATAGATGAGCAAGTCATCGGCGTAAAAGTTGTATGTGCAGTGCCTCAATACTGTCCTGAAATCACATAAATATAAAACAAAAAAAAAACAAAAAAAAACAGAGGCCCTAAAACTGAACCTTGAGGGATACCCTTGCTTATGGCAGTAATAGATGACAGCTCTTCAGTCACCGGATCCCGCACAGCTTGACTCCTTTGGTCCAAGTAATCGCACACCCATCGCAAAGCCGAGCACGAGAAGTTCATATTCCTAAGCCTGTCGACAAGTGCGCGGTAATCGACATTGTCGAAAGCCTTAGTAAAATCAAAGAAGACCGCCACAGAAACCATCCTCAAGTCAGCAGCTCTTCTGACGTCGTCCAGGAATGTGATTAATGCAATCTGCGTAGAGGAACCCTTCCTGTAAGCCGACTGATGCTGATCAAATAGGTCCGAGTTGTCCATGAACTTAGTGATTTGCTCGGCCACAATGTGCTTCAAGGCTTTAGAGCAGGGGAACAGAATTGAAATAGGTCGATAATGACCTAACTCGACCGGATACTTTAATTTCGGCAGAGGACAAATAAGCGCCGACTTCCAAATACGCGGATATACCCCATGAGAAAGACTGTAATTGAAAATGTGCGTTAATATTAGTAAAATACACGGCAAAGCCCTCTCCACGAAATCCAAAGCAATTCCATCCATTCCGACTGCAATTGACTTGTTTCTCCTCAGAGTACTAACAATATCCAACGGCTTAACATCCTCCCAATAAAATTTGGAGTCGCTGTAAATCTCCTCTCCTAAATACATATTGCTCAGAGATGAAGTGGCCGCCTCGGTCGAAGCCGCGAAAAAACGGTTCAGTTCCTCGACAGTAAATGCGAGTTTTCTATCGGCCGTCCTCTGATTGATCAGACCAAGATGACCCAACTCCTTCCAAATGCGATTAGGTTCTTTAATGGCGCTGAAAACTCCTTCGTAGAATTCGTCCCTGGCCACGCGGATCATGGATTGTACTTCGTTCCTCAGTCTCTTGAAACAGATGCGATGCTCCTCCGTTCTATATCTTCTCCACCTCCTTCGGGCTACGTTTCTTTCTCTCATTTTTTCCCTAATGACACCAGTAATCCACAAAGCCGGCAGGCGCCTCGGATTTATGAACTTGAGCGGAGCATGCTTATTGTAGCAGTCTAAAAGCAGTTTATTGAGCGTCGCTACTTTCTCGTCAATATCTTCAAGGTGGAATAAGGAGTTCCAGTCCAAGGTCTCGAGTTCACACAGGAAATCATTGACATCAAAGGATCTGAGATCTCTGATTCTCCTAACGCTCCCGCAGTGCGTTGGCGTTCTACTTTTATTTCATACTTGATATCAGCTCATGACCTGAAAGAAAACACACATCGCATTTGTTGAAGGCAATTAGTTTCTCCTTGTCATCTACGATGCACAAGTCTAACGCTATAGTGGACGTGCGAGTATGATGGGTGGCGCCGTAGGGCACCAAGTACATACTTGAGGTAGCTACAAAAGATAAGATCTGCTCGGAGTCGAAAGTGTATGAATTCAGGTCGGCGTTGAAGTCACCAAATATGACGGAGTGCCTGTATGAGACCGAAAGATCCGTGAAAGTATTCAGGACCTCCGAGAGATAACCGCAATGGGGCGGTCGATAGATAACCGCAACAAGTATTTTAACATCACGCACCTCAGCCATCAAGTATTCAGGTTTGTTGGAGTACTTATTCTCCGACTGATGTACGATTTTGGCTAGGAGAGAATTGGCGATGAACATGGCTACACCTTTTTTTTTGACATGGGGAAATCCATCATGGATCCCCCCCCCTCTCGGGGAAGAGGGGAGAGTTATGCCGGACTTCTACCGGCTAAAACCCCATGGTGGTCCTCCTGACTGGACGTGGGGGCGCCCCGGGATCGCAAGCATTTCAACCAACGGGCGCCCCCCGGATTGTAATCCAATCCTGCGAAATGTCATGCTAAGTTTGTCTCAAAATTTCTCTCAATTCTTCTAAATTTTTTTTATGTCGTTACTTGAGAACGAAAACGAGAACGATGACCGGCTCATCTCAAACGATTGCGAATTGTTTGTTCCCATACATGGCGCAAATGAATGTCATCGCGAATACTTCTTGCGGTAATTATTTCTGTTTCTAATGCATAGCGAACGATTTCTCGATGTTGTCTATTTGTCGTTATTCGAGAACGACCATTACCTTCATGTTTCGTGTAATTTTCCGTGCCTTGATATTGTAACCAAGCTCTACGGACACGGATGCACCAATATCTTGCGCCACATAACGCTAAATAATATACTAAAACCTTCCAAACGCAATTATGCGTGAAACTTTTACTGCCGATTAGTTAGACATTTCTACGCGTGTTTTGAAAATTTCGTGTCGCTTATCACAATGTGTGAATCGATTTTTCTTTATCTTTATCTTTATCTAAAAAGAGATTCTCTTTTTAGAGAAAGAAAATCTCTGTTTAGATAACGATGACTATATGTAAACATATAGTCGTATTTATCTAAAGAGAATCTCTTTTTAGACAAAGATGACTTATGTAAACATATAATCGTCTTACTCTAAAGAAAATCTCTTTTTAGACAAAGATGACTAAATGCAAACATTGCATGCTCAATACAATATAATTTTGTTTAGTGTGCCGGCGATTCTCGCAGTGTGATAAGCGACACGGAATTTTCAAAATGCCGCGTAGACATTTATCGGCAGTAGAAGTTGCACGCATAATCGCGCTTTTGCAAGAAGGTTTTAGTATGCGTTATGTAGCGCAAGATATTGGTGCATCCGTGTCTGTAATGAGTAGAGCTTGGTCACGATATCAAGACACGGGAAATTACACAAGACGTAAATGCAGTGTTCGTTCTCGAATAACGACAAGATCGAGACATTGTTCGTTATGCATTAGAAAGACGAATAATTATCGTAAGAAGTATTCGCGATGATATTCATTTGCGCCATGTATGCGAACAAACAATTCGCAACCGTTTGAGAGAAGCCGGTCTTCGTTCTCGTGTTCGTGCGCAAGTATAAGTACCAAGACTCACACTCGTACATCGCCAAGTAGTTATCAATTTGCGCGCGATCACATAAATTGGACCGCAAGAGATTGGAGAAATGTATATTTCTTCGACGAATCACGTTTTTGCCTTTATGGCAATGATGCTCGTATACGTACTTGGCGTCGACGAAATGAACGCTATGATCGATGTTGCGTTATGCCAGTACGATCTTATAACGACGGTTCCGTGATGATGTGGGGGTGTCTATCACTTACAAGACGAAGTGATCTAATGATCCTGTCACCTTCGGCAATGACGGGTGTTCGTTAAATCAACGATATTCTACGACCACACGTTATGCCATTAAATCGAACCTGTTGGAACTTTATTTTTATGCAGGACAACGCTCGTCCTCATAGGGCGAATGTAACGCGGCGTTTTTTTGAACGACACGTTATTAGATTGTTAAATCATCCCGCCAATAGCCCGGACTTAAATCCGATCGAGCACATTTGGGATGAAATGGACGATTAAGGCGTTGCGAGGAACAGCCGCGAAATTTAGAAGAATTGGGAGCAATTTTAACACAAATTTGGCATGACATTCCGCAAGATCGTATTGCAAGACGCATCAATATGCGAGAACGCTTGCAAGCGGTAATTGATCAGAGAAGAGGAAATACACAATATTGAACACTTACGTGAGCGCGCGCGCGCGCGCGCACACACACACACACACACACACACACAGCAGAGAGGGTTTGAAGTCATTAAATATTGCAGAAGTGACGTACTGCGGGGTCCTTATCTCTGCTGTGACACACACACGCACGCACGCACGCACACACGCACGCACGCACACACGATGTGCAAAAATCCGACCGGCATCCTCCACGTGGTGCACATTGGGTAATGCTAATATTGGCGGTAAACGTCATTTTTTCGGAAAAATGTACTGTAAAAAATGTGTTTCTTTGAAGTCTTGCAACTCGGTCAAAAAAAATCGTAGGAAAATGTAAAAAAAAAACATTTTGTAGGGAAAATGTAATACTTTATGGCACTTGCATTGCATTTGTCGAGAAAAAAATTTTTTATTGAGCTACAAGCTATCAAAAATACGTAATTTTAAGGAAAAAACAGTGTATTCTTTTTGGGGCATAGCACTGAGAAATTGAGAAAATTTTTGAAAACCATTGATAGCATGTTAAAGCTGAAACTTCGAGTTTTAAAATGCTTTTTTAATTTTTTGTCTACGATGATTTTTCACGGAGTACGGATATCATTTGTAAAAAATACAGGTTTAGCTTCAAAGTTGCGTAACTTGGTCAAAAAAAATCGTAGAGAAATTTTAAAAAAGCATTCTGTAGGCAAAATGTTGTAGTTTATGAATCTTTGCTTGAATTGTTCGAAAAAAATTCTTTTGACGAGCTGCAAAGTGTCAAATATACGAAATTGTAAGGAACAGAACAAGGTGTGCTTTTTTACTGCATAAGACAAGGAAGTTAAAAGAACTTTAAAAATCTGTCGATACAACGTTAAAGTTGAAACTTCAAGCTTCAAAATGCTTTTTTAATTTTTTATCTGCGATGATTTTTCGCCGAGCTACAACCATTTGAAAATAGCCTAATTATTGGTGTCTAGAAAGTGTTCCCTATTTTTTTTTTGAATAGTGTATTTTGATTAGTAAAACAAGTTTTAAATTTGTCTAAAATTTAAATTAAAATCGACCATTTCATCTGCACCGACCTAATATAAGATGAATGTTTAGATTGAAGTTTTGTACTCCAAGATACTTGATAACGAAGGAACTCTGGGAGTGGACAAGTTAAGAATAAGATGAGGTATCAGAGCAAGAAAATATGAGGAAATGATCGAAATAATGGGAGAGGAGAGATAGGTAAAATTGATTTATGTTGATTGAAAAAAAGACGGGAAGAATGGGAGGATTTATATGGAAGAGAAACGGAAAAGTATTATAATAGGAATAGTAGGAGAGTAATAGCAATAGATAGTATGCCAAGAATATAAAGGAATTTAATTGAGGAAATAAGGGAAAGAGAGAGGGACGTTCAACGATAGGAGGAGAACCGTAGGATTAGGTAGGCAAAGTATAATGTGGGATGGTGATACGGGTAGGTATCCGTTAATAATTACAGTTCTGCTCCGTTTATCAGAATTTATTCCCAACAAATATATGGTTTTACAGCGTATTATCTATTCTACAGCGATGTTATAAATTTAATGTTTAACACTCTGTAGAATACACCGTATATTGAATTTAGATATTATAGTTTAAATTGCTGCTGATTCGGTCACCCAGTTGACCCGGTTGCCGAGTTGACCGTTAGGAATGTGAAGTCGGAAAATTCGGTCTCCAGGTTGACCCGGTCGCCAAGTTGACCGCCAGGGACGATATGAAGATGAATTCGGTCTCCTGGTTGACCCAGTCTCCGAGTTGACCGCCAGAAACGGTAATAATTACGTGGTATCAATCAGACGTCGAATAGGGCGTCGTGCGCCCGTGGGCCTGAACCTTTTGTATGCTCAGTATGGAGCGACAATAAAAACTCCCAGCGGAATGGAGCTTTAGTGTTGTATCCATTAAGAGCTAGTGGGGAATTCTAGGGATCCCGTGGACAGCGTGACAGCGTGAAAGTTTCAGCGTGACAGCGTGAAAGTTTCAACGTCACTGCCCAAAAATAGAGAGAGTTTCGTCTCTGAATTACGACACATAGTGGTAGCCATAGAGCTATCTACACTGAAGCGTGAGCTGGTCAGTCGCCCGCGAAGGCGCCTATTTATAACACTTCTGGATGCACTTAACTCCCAAGAAGGTCCCCCGCTTAACGGCGGCGCCAGAATCCACTTTTTCGCGTGGGACCTTACGTACGCAGCGGCGCGTGGGTATCACCATCGCGACTCAGTCGCGTATACTGTGATGGCCGGTGCCCAGACCGCCACATATAATAAGGGATATAGAAAGTTCATGGATTAGAGCAGGGTACCCCACCTAACTATTTAGAGGAGAGTGAATTGAGAAAAGGGAAAAAGGGGGAGGACTAAGATTTTTGATGAAAACAAAGTGTGGGAGTATGGAACTCGTATTGGCTAAAGAAGGAAGAAAGAAAATGTGTCTTCTGCGAGGCGGGGATAGATAACTTGATACATTATACAGCGGATTGCAAAATAACCAAAGGATGGTTTGAGGGATTAGGGGACTGCGCGGAGCCCTAATGAAAGTGTCGGAAAGATTCGGATACAGATTCCGGATCAAAATGGATAGAAAAAAAGAGAAAAAGAAGAAAGATAGAAAGAAATATAGTTAGAAAATTTTTTTCGGATTGTTACCGGATCGTTCATTCCGATTAAAACTCGAGAACGGCACGGATTAAGGATTGAAAACCTTGTCCGGACAAAACTCGGATTCGTTTGAATTGGACTCACGAATTGAGAAGGATTGAACAGATTATCAGGCTAAGTTTCGGGTTCATTCGGATTGGACTTCTGGAATTAAAAAAATTGAATGACTGTTTCGGATTGGTGTCGGATTCATTCGGATAGAATTTGGAGTTGATGCACGGATTGAAAAGAGTTACAAATTTGATTCGGTTTAAGAACGGACAAAGATTTCAGAACGGTTCGTAAAGTTTCGTATTAAATTCCTGTCCGAAATTTTCACCAGGAAGGGAAAAATAAGAAGGCTAGAAAATGATAGCTTGTTTGAGAGGAAGGAGAAAGTGCTAGTAAAATTTTGGAAGGAAAAAAGAAATATAAGGGTAGGAATGGGGATAGAAAAGGAGAGAGAAATGTATCCACATGGCTTATAATATTTATCTTGTATATAGTTGTAAATACGTGCAAGGAGAGGCAGGCAAAGAGTTGTTGGTAGAACGGAAGTAGTATTCACAGTTTGATAAGTGTATATATATATGTGTATATACCAGATGTGTCGGTAATTCCTTTCCGGTTTTTCCGGCAGATGTCACTAGCCATAAGTAT
>QKQZ01027201.1:0-17295 GCA_003595255.1 Solenopsis fugax
GTGTGTGTGTGTGTGTGTGTGTGTGCGCGCGCGCGCGCGCGCGCGCCTGCTTGCGTGTATGTGCCTGCTTGCGTGTATGTGCCTGCTTGCGCGTATGTGCGTGTGTGCATAAAGCAAATTATGTTCTTTAATATTGGGACAAATTAGTATCTTTCATAAACTTTTTAATAAAGAATAATCAACGGCCCTTTTGAACATTATTCATGATCATGACCTTAACAACATATGTCAGAGTTATCGGGACTGATTCTCTTCATCGATATACTTACCATCAATATATATTTTTGAACAAAAAAAATTACGCAGAATTGTGTAATTTATTTACTTGGAAATTTTTTTATTGTATATGTTTGATTTAATAAAAAATTTTTCTCGAGTATCTCTTTTTCATAATGTTTTCGTTATATTTTTTCAAAATTATCTAGAAAATTCAATTCAAGCCTTCAGTTTTCCTCAATTTTTCTATTCGGAAATCTGCTAGCTGTTGTGTTTATTTGTCACGACGACGGCGAACTACATCTCTTTCTCGTATGTGTTGCAGGTTGTTCGGCACGAAGTGCGACAAGTGTAGCCAGTGTTTTAGCAAAAATGACTATGTGATGAGAGCGAAAACTAAGATTTATCACGTGGAGTGCTTTCGCTGTTGCGCTTGCATGAGGCGGCTTGAGACCGGTGACGAGTTTGCTCTCAGGCAGGACGGCCTCTTCTGTCGGCACGATCACGATGTTCTCGAGGGCGGAAAGCACTGTACTGGAGCTGCTGGTATACCCGGAAGTGAGAATAACAATAATGCCTCTCTGACGAACAACAATCACCATTTACACCCGAACGATGGTTCGATGTCAGGTAAGAGCACAGTCACACGTGTATTGAAGACGAAATGCTTTTTTTTTCCTTTTTTGCGCGTAACACACACTCAACATGTTTCGGATTGCGAAGATATTGACGTCATTGAAAAATTGCACCCGTACGCGAAACCTTTCCCCAAGGTTTTTCAAAGGAAAAGTTGAGAAATACAGTATCACGTCGCGTTCCAAATTTAGACACCGCTTTATCGTAAAATCCACTTTCATATCGTCTCTTATTATTTCCGCTTCCTCGTTAGTTATCCTTAATTGAACACCATTATCGAGATTTTATGATTAAATTATCTTTCGCGTGTGAAATAGAAAATCCGGCCTTTGACATGCGATGAGATGTGAGATATATCTATGGATTATCAGACACAGTCTATCCATGTTCCAAAGACCAAATTTACAAAAGGGTGCCCGCTCGAGGGTAAGCTCAAAGGACTCTCCTATGTTGTGTTAGGCTCACGACGTATAATTAGGTGTTGATAATTGAAGCCGTTAAGACCGTAAAGGCTTGACCACTACCCTCCTACACATCAGGATTACGTGGGCTTAACGTCTTGTAGCCTAGCATAAACGCGCATACGTCCGGCTGGACTGCTACCGAGCAAATTAACTCGATCGAGCGGGAGCCGAAATTCAGACACTAAATCTAACTATGTGTAAGACAGCATGAGACGTCTACCTAGCTAGCCCTTTTCACTTATCCAAAATTAAATGAATAAATTATATAATAATGCGCTATTCATGCGCTTTATAAATTTACAAGAAAAAATTTTGACGAAAATTATTTTGTTTAGTTAAAAAAAATATTTTTCTGTGGGGACTATGTAGATGTGAGCCTCTCCCTTTCCCCTTTTCCAGTATTAATAACAACCTAATTCAAAAACTAAATGCACGAAATTTATGCACTATTTATGTGCTCTTATATTAGAATAATTATGATTTTTGCACTGCATCTCCTAAGAGACTGTTTGGAATAAACAGTAATATTTATAACAAAATATTCAAAGGCCAGGACGAGCAAATTTAGTTAACGTTTTAAATAATAATAATATATTTTAATATTAGTACAAGTATTGTGAGATGGAACGTTACTGTCTTCCTTTGACCTTCATCAGCCGTCATTAATTATACATTTACTCAATTATAAATTATCATGCAATATTTATGGTTACAAATTCCGCACGATTTAGAGCGCATATATGTTGACGCATATCATTAATTCTATCCAGATTAGTGTTATATATTCGTATAAGATAGCTGATTCTTCGTTGCTACGCAAGAACAGACTAAGTCCATGTTGTGAAATTGATTGTCAAGTAGTTAAAAATATGGTCTATATACATTGTCAAGTATGAAAGGTTATCTGGGTATGTCATGCTCTCTATTGTTTGAAAAAATTTGTTTTGTGTTTGTATATTTTAAAACAAGGTAAAAGAACAAATAAATAATGATTTAAATTATTAATAAAATGACGACTTAAAGACACAAGAATTACACCATGGATGAAGTGCTGTTCAATGCGTGTCTGTTCTGTAACAAGTTCTGTACACGACCGAGAGTTTGACGAAAGTCAAGGAGAACGTGGAAAGATAACTAAGAATATAAACAGATATGTCTCTTTTAATCCTTCTTCACAAGTCTGTTAAGTAAATCGAAATTAGATTCGTTTAATAGTTCGGTGTCTTTCTGTAAATTGAGACTGTTGTTCTGCTCCTTTATATGTATCATCTCAAAGATCAATCTTTTGTAATATTTTGGTTCTTTGTCTAAAATTGATGCGTTGTTCTAGTCCATTAAATGATTGTCACGTATAATATGCTCTGAGATGACGGAGTGCTTAGACGAGTCTAATTTCACGTTACTTTCATGTTCTTTAATTCTTGTATTTAATTTTCTTTTAGTTTGACCTACATACATAGGAAGCCTCACAATCATTACATTTTATTTTATATACTACGTTGTTTGTGGCAGTGGAGGTGTCTTTATCTTTTTGTGCCTTAACAAACTTGTTCAGTCGGTTTAAACATCTGTAGCCTATCGTGAATCTTTTTCTGTCTATGACTGACGCTACTATCTGAGAGACATTTTTTATGTATGGAATCGTTATGCATTTTTTATCATTTTCCGGTCCCATGTTACGTTGAGTATTGTCTTTTCTGTTTTTCAGTTTGGTGTTAAAAAGTTTTGTCAATCTGACGTTTATTTTATTAAATATTAGTTCTAACGGGTAACCATTGTCTCTTAATAGTAAAGGAGAAGAGAGTAATATGGCACCTATTTTCATTTTATTGAATAACTTTGTTTGTAATTAATATTTTTTATTGAAACTTGAACGATTACATTCGTCAAAGTGTTGTTTGACAGATTCTAGACTCAAAGTAATGAAATATTTATTATTTAGGACGTGATTTATAAAAATCTAATGCACTGCATACTCGGCGGATGAAAAAAAGTGGTTGTAATATTGCTATCCATAAAAATAATTTTAAAAAATTAATTTAGTTTAAAAGAAACACAGTACCTTGTTACAAAATTATATATTTTTAATTTTCCATTGTTTAGAATTTTCCTGCGTTTCAGAAACTTTAGAAATACAATTAGAAATTTTATTAGAAATATCATTTTATCCCTGTTTTACATTAAACAACAAGCATAAAATGATATCTCTAATGTTCCTAATCACCGCTCTCTAGAATGACAATCAATTTATCGAAGAAATATTTCTATATAAAAATTTCGCTTAAAAAATATTAACAAAATTCCATGTTATTGTTTTAATTTTGTATAACTCGAAATGTGTACAGCCGAATAAAAAGTTAAATAACAAATATACACTCGAGTGTATGTACATTCATGTGATAATATACTCAAGTTTAAGAATAATGAAAAAGTATATGTAATTAAAGGTTAAAAGTGTACTTTGAAAAAGTTTAAAAGTACTCAAAAGTAAAAATGCCTTATAACAATTGTCAGTTATTATGTAAACGGCGTGCTACTAAACGAATAACTCCAAAAGCNTAAGTTTAAGAATAATGAGGAAATATATGTAATTAAAGGTTAAAAGTGTACTTTGAAAAAGTTTAGAAGTACTCAAAAGTAAAAATGTCTTATAACAATTGTCAGTTATTATGTATTGGCATATTAGCATCACTAAAAAATGGCGGACTACTAAACGAATAACTTCATAAGCAATTGTTAGAATACGTCACCTAATAATGGAGATAATAAGGGTAGCCATATTGTGTCGACAGTAGCCATAATACCCTCTTCTCCTCTAATATTTATTCCTAAATTGTTTACAATTGCAAAATTTTATTATTTAATTTTGCAAAATATGTTTTTGATTTATGTACTATTATTTTCATATAATTTCGATTTTTGTGCTGTAAGTGACATTTCTCTCTTGACGTCAGAGACCTAATCACTATCAAGTTGCTGATTTTGTATCTGCTCTTTTCAAAAGCTTTTTACAGCAACTTTTTGAGTTAATATTACCTAACGTAATATGTAACATATAATAATATGATCAGGCTGGCCGAATAATCTTATGTAGTCACAGCATATGTTATGCAGATACCAGATGTAAACAAGAGCAAGTACATTCAATAAAACAAGTAATTGAATAGCAGAAAAATCAAAAAGCAGTGTAACATCCGTTTGCAAAAGAGTATTACCCTTAAACCCAATAAAATCTGTCATTTTTATATTCTTTTCATCGTCTTTAATATGTTCATACTTTTGTTAACATTTTGAAATGTAATATTTAGTTTTTAATTTTTTAATTTATATGTTACATGTACCAAAAATGCTTTAAATTTCATTTGTAATTTGTATATGCAATCTGCTATACTTTTTGCTATTGATTTTGCTAATTACTGTTGATTTATTTACAAATAATACAATACTGTAAAAATATACTATAAAAACTTTATTTAATTATTGAATATATACCCTACATTTCTCAATGCTTTTCGTAATAAGTAGTTATTTCAGTAACTTTTCACATCAGTAGTTCAGTAATTAGCACTAATAGTTCTGCATATTAAATTACTGTCAGTAATCCAGTATTATTTATTATTTCTGAAGTACTATAATCGAATCAGTACTTCATCGAAATAATACTGCCAATATTCACAGTAATTTATCCGTAAGTATGCAATACTGATGTAGTAATATGTAATGACGTATTGATGTTTCATTAATCGTACTTATGTATTATAAATCGTATATGTATAAGTCACTCATTAAAATTCAGTCGATAAAATTGATGATTTTAACATCCTCTTAAGGATTGCAGTGGAAAAATCGAAATTATTGAAGAATAATAACACAAATAAAAAATATAATTTGCATAGCTAAATAATATAATTTTGCAATTTGGTCGGCTTAGAAACAAATATTACTGTTTTCTTCAAAAGAAAAATCTCTTAGAAAATGCTGCTCAAAAATGGAGGTATATGGATGTATTATAAAAGTGCATAAATCGTACATTTATCATACACAATTATGACAATCTCTTTTGTTTTAAAGAAATTTTGTGATGAATTGGTCTCTGATATTAAGAAAAATATAGCTTATGAGATGCAGTATCAAAATCAAAATTACTTGGAAATAATAGCACATAAATAAAAAAATATATTTCACATAATTAATTAATGTAATTTTGTAATTTTAAATGACTTAGAAACAAATATTACTGTTCCAAGAAGGAAGTTCTATATATGAATAATTTAAAATGACTGATACCTCTCAGAATGTTCTTTTCATCCTGTATATAGTCATATAATTATGCATGATTTATAACATAAGGCTCTACAATTGGACAACTTTAATAATTTATAATTTGAAAAGTACTATAGCCTCGACATTTCCGTATTAGAATTTTTGAATTAGAATACTCCGAAGAATCCGCTCATAAAAGGACTTCCGCTAATTCTGGGACACTCTGCATAATTGATTTATATATGGTTATATATTATTATATAACAATTTTTATTCGAGCTATGACTTGGTGGAGCAGTTGAAAATTGGATTCGTATCCAACGTCTAAAAAAACTATAGAAAATGGTTAGTATTGTTCTAGCATTTTTTTGTTGAATTGTATAATCAATATAAGTTAATGTCAAGCGATTGGTATTAACTCTTTTGACATCTTAGAGTTGGAAGGCAGTCGCAATTACAATTGGCTAATTTGCCAAATCGATTAGTGTGTCAGTGACGAACGATTGAGTAAACGCCGGCGAAATGCTGCTATGAATCATGCTTTATGATATCAGTATTGGAGATACTGAATAAAAATTTATCTAATAAAATAATCTTAAAAATGAGGTTTATGTTACAGTAAGAGAATTTTCTTTTAGAATTTACCTTTATAATTATGGAATAACATGAATTTCAAAGAATTTTACTACAATTTTAATAAAATTTACTATTATTTTAATAAAATTTACTATAATTTTAATAAAATTCATTATATTACTAAATTTTTCTAAAATTATTAGTAAATTATACATGTGTATTAATAGTTTTATTGTGCGATTACACTATGATTACTATCATTTTGACGGTAAATTCTAAAAAGAAAATTCTTTTTATTTACATTTGATATCAAAGAACACTCTAAATTTTTTTTTACTGGTAAAAAGGTCAGAGAAGAAACTGATCAACTTTTTAGTATGATACAATAACTAAGATGTAAAAAGAAATCATGCACGCATATACGACGATCGGCTACCGTTCTCCCATGAGTTCCCTCTCTACACTCTTCCCTTTCAAAATGCAAAGGACAAACGTCGGCATAATTACCCGATATACTAATTTTTGTGCAAATAACTCGTGTGCGGCAGCGCGACGTGCGCACGTCGTCTCGTGTTTGTCATTGTGATTCGTCATTGGAGACCGTCGTCGTGCGTAAACGTTTCCTACGTACGAAAAAGTTGGACCTCCTCGTGTCGACAGTAGTGGCCCGACGTGTCTTCGGAACGCTGCCGAGGTGTCAAATGTAACACCACCCTGCCAACTACTGTCACGCATAACTACGCACGATCTGTTTCCTCTTATTCATATGTTCTTTATTAGCGCGCTGGGGATATCTCGCGGGACGGGACATCCGAATGATATATGAATGTGTCGCCAACTTATTAATAGCCCTTGAATTACTGATTGATAACCTCTAATAAACTGCTCGCTTTTGATCTGCAAGAAATAACTATCCATGGTATAGCGACATATGTACTTTTCGTTCAACTTCAATTTTTATTTTGTATAACATTAAGATAAAATGGAAATTTTTTGTAGAATTTATTTAAGTATTTAAGAACTCTGGCAATTTTTCAAAAATTATAACTATTCCTGCATTTAATCTAATCTTATCTTTTTAAATAAATTTTGTGAATTTTACTCCACGATTACATTAAACAACAAATTTTGATCAAGTTTTTGTTCCTCATTAAAAGTAATGAATATTACTTGTATAGCTTTTTACCTGAAAGGATATTTTTTTCACAAAATTCGTTCAATTTTTAGAAACTCTGCTTTGAAATTATCGTTTTTTTCTCCAGTTTAATGCCATTTTTCTCAAAATTGTGACGTAATAGCCAAATTTGAGTAACGAATTCCACTTTGGCATGTAAAAATATATCGAAAATAGCTGTTTACACTTGTGATGCAAAAAGGTCAAATTTTATCAATGTGTATTACATAAAAAAAGAATTATCTTGAAATAATTCTTGAAATATGTTTCAAAAATTGTATCAAAACGAAACAAAATGCATTTTAAAGTTAAAAGTTTGATACTTTTTTTGACATTAACGAAATTTAGAAAAATAATTACTATAAAAAAATCGATTACAATGTCATGAAAATTTTTAAAATCGTTGTTTTTTAATTTCTTTTTTGCATCATTTTTTTCAAAATTTGTGAGTGATGAAATTTTTTTAATCTTATTTTTTTCACCAGCTAAAAATACACAAGAATCAGATGTTGAGAAACAGAAACCTTGATTGAATATGATTATATATAAATTCTTGTCGATTTCTAGGCGTTCAGAAGATTAAATTTATTAAAGAGAATTATTTACGTGTAAGGGATAAATTTATATATGTGTAAAGGAACAATCGACGTGATTAGCACGTATGTCATAAAATAATCGATCGTATTTTAAAAGTTTATAAGACAGTTAAAGTTAAGAATTCAATTCAAAATTTGTTTTTTTAGAAGAATTTAGCTTCTTGCAAGTATTACACTCATGAAATAACTTTTCCCTTATCAAATTAAGCGTTTCTTTGCGCATACCTTTCATTCTTTCGCTATTGGAAGGTATATAGATACTTCCAGTCTATTCGACATGATAGCTATACGATTCTATACGATCGTTTTTCGAAGGTCGAGAGTCTATTCACTCTTCTTATCGTCGTACCGCCGTGTCAACGCAGTTTCATTCCCGCTTATGCCAACCAAGACCGCTATTTGGTTAGGACACAAAAATAGGATTTCGTTTGTTCTCTTGTAGTGTACTCTCGTTGACTTTCCGTCTTCCCGCTAGTGGACTTACTAGATTTCGAACGACACGATGCCTAAAGCGTGGATGTTATCTAAAATACGTCGGTGAAATAATCGATTAATATTATTATTGGATAATCTAACTTTATATCTGAATGAATTTCACGTGAAAATCTTAAATAACTTTTACTAATTTTATTTTCATTTTCTCATTACATTGTGAGAACTTCTGTATCGTTTAGATCATTATGTAACTTTGATTGAGCGACTCTCAGAAGTACTTAAAGTTTTGTTTCTGACTTATTATAATAAAAATTTTGTTAAAGTCTATATTGTATTTTTCTTTTTTAAAAAATATTTATTTACTTGGTATGCGTGTTACTTTGTAACACAATCGTCTCTATCAGGGTCGAGCAAAGGAGGAGAAAATGAAAGTGTGGCAGATGCTAAGAAGCCTCCGATTACGATTAAGTTGTATCTATTTTGTATTGTTCTATCTACATTAATTTCTGTCCAAATAAAATTATTTTTATGAAGGAAATTTAAAAAGCATCAACTGAATGTGCATCTCGATGAAAAAATTGCTGTATCGAAGTAATAATATTGTTAATTCTCTTGTGGAAATTATATTATAAAATTGTGATATCATAATTTGTGTATAATTTAATTCAACTTAAGTGACATGTATATATTTTAAAATAATGTATGAAATCTGCAAATTACATTAATATTCTATTAAAATATGTGTATGTGTAGAAAGAGGGAGAGAGAGAGAGAGAGAGAGAGAGAGAGAGAGAGAGAGAGAGAAAGAAAGAAAAAAAAGAGGCTCAACATAATGTGGGGTGATGAGATATTACATCTTATAATTCGTGTTAAATTCTAAAAGTAATCATTAAAAGTACTTTGTTATCTATTTAAACATTGTGATTATCCTTACAAAAATAATTCACCACTTTTACACACCATTTTTAGTTCATTTTTAACATGTTCTATCATTTTTATATTTGTTTCTTGCACTCTCAAACACGCGCAATCTATTGCGAAGGAACATGACGAGTGTACACGAGTATGCATATGAATATTTTTGAGGTGATTTTCAATACTCATTTTTCAATTGATGAGTGATAAGTTAACACATTCTTCTTTTACTTACAAGAGGAGAACCAAGTAGGATACCCGCGGATTTGGCCTAATTTTAAAAATATTTTAGTACTTGTACCTTCCACTAATTCATGGTAAGTATTACGACGTAATATTCAAGTATTGGCGAGAAAGATTCTAGTGCCATGTCTTCTGATGTCTTTTGTCTTTTTATTATATAATAATAATTAAAATCTTTACTGAATCGTACGGTTTCAAAATGTGCAATATGAGTGCTTGTGAGTGCTAAAATTATTTTACTCGTAGCTAATTATACGTTTTTATACTTCAAATTTACATATTTTACGTTTTTACTACTCAAAATAATCATAAGTATGTTATTTAGTTATAGTTGAGCCCTTTGTATTACTAATATTATGACCGCTCTTGCGACTTTACAACCTTATAGTGGACATTGTATAATGCTTATTAGCAACAAAGAAATTATTTTTTAAAAAGTTATTTTTTAAGCTAAAAAAGTTATTTTAAAAAGTCATTTTTAAAAGTCATAAATTAAATTCAATGTAATTTAAATGAAACCATCGACATATAGTACTGGACGGATCATTGTAGAAAGAGAAGGAACGATAAGTAGAAAGTAGTGACTACATTGATTAAGGGCCCTGAGGCGCTTATGATGTATGTGTTCACACTGATTGTTCGGTATAGGATGCATGTATAAACCATATTTATTAATATTAAAAGTTATTTTTTAAGCCAAAAAAGTTATTTTAAAAAGTCATTTTTAAGTCATAAAATATATTTCATAAAATATTCATAAAATTTTGTTTTAACTCTTTTTAGTGTACAAGATCTATGAAGGATCATTAATTTGTAATTTTTTATAATTAAAAAATGCCTTTTATGACATTAGTTGTTATTATACAGTATGCCTCCACCTATCTCACGAATATATCTTTTTTTCCCTTTTTTAATGAATTGTAAATTACATTCGATACATCCGATGAACTTCTATCGATAGGATGATTGGTAGAATTCTATGGTTAATAAACTGGCGTTGGTTAAAATTGTCGCGTTAATATTTACTGAGTCATTGTTAAAAAATAAATGGGATATTCCACAAATCCCTCCATCCCTCTATTATTGTTAAATGAGAAATATTAATACTACTTTCAATGTTTAACAGAAAACAATTAAGAAATCCTTAAAATAAACAGTTCTTAAAATTTTCCTCGAATAAAATTATCGTTGTTTAATGATATATAAAAAATGATAAAAAATTGTTATACTTTTAACACGTAGATTTTAAACGAATTAAATTCTAATATTATATTAACCAACTTTAATATTACAAAAGCGAGAAATGATACTCAAATTACTGGAAAGTCAGTAACTCGTCAAACATGTCCTACTCTATAATGTAACTATAACACGTGTTGTACGCAGTAACTATTTAGTAGAAAATTACAATCGGAAATTAATCGTCTCTAGTTCACAAAGAACTATGTCCTTCGTGCTTGTATGTACTATAGGAAAGTCAAGTAAAGGCAAACCTGACTAATCTCTTTTGCAGGAGTTCAAGGCATTCAAGACCTTATCGCGGTTATCGATGATATGTTCCGTTCGTATTCCTTTACATTACATTTGCGGACGTAGCCAATTGTGATCGTGACATTAAAGTTCAGGATTTTTCGACAAAAACCCGTTATTGATAAATCACACTCTTGAATCAACACTCTTACGGTCATTCGATCCGCGCGATATGCTTACGCATTCCCTGAGTATTAATCTAAGGTTGCGTGTATCATTGTATCCTTGTTATTCATCGAATGTTAAACAAGGATAAAATGATATATGGGAGCACTCGAGTGATTTTTCAAATGCAGCCTAACTTAACAATTCAATGTAATTTAAATGAAACCATCGACATAGAGTACTGGACGGAGCATTGTAGAAAGAGAAGGAACGATAAGTAGAAAGTAGCGACTACATTAATTAAGGGCTTATGATGTATGTGTTCACACTGACTGTTCGGTATAGGATGCATGTATAAACCATATTTATTAATATTATATTATATTTAGTAATTCCGATTAATACTTGTATTGCAGAATACAGTATGAACAACGTTCGCAGCGTTTTAATCATTCGATATAGATCCGACTTTGGTGAATACACTACTGTTTCCTTTCTTCTTCAACAAAATTCGACCAATAGGGCAATGGTAGATGTTGGATTCTACTTCTCTATCTTGCTCTTTCTAGATTTCGGCAGATGAAAGATCAAAGCAATTTCGCTGAACATTCTGTCGAATACTATATGTCGATGAATGAGGCCGATAAGTCAGATACTATAGTATTATTATAGTCATGTATGATCCAATGAATTACTCACTCACTGTCGATATACAGTATTAACAAGACCATAAGCTGATATCGATTCATAACTGATTCTTATATTAAAGACCGTCTGAAGTACCATCTTAAGATGTCCTTATTCAATCAGAGAGCCGTATTAGTATCTTAAGATATTATTTAATAGCGATTTCAGCTGGAGAGCATTTCAGGACCCAAATGGTTATCTGGGTCCTGAAATGTGCAATAGGTGTGCTCCAGCCGAAATCACTATAAGACAATCTTGAAATAAGAAATGCTTATGAATACCGGCTGTAGATAACCACAATAGGTAGGTGAGCACCATCTGGCGTCGAAAATATAAAAAAGAATATTTTCTGAGGGCAATGATAACGTATTGTAATGAATTAGGTGTGCAAATTAATTCGGTGTCTTTACATTCGATGTTTTATAATTATTTTTGAAAATTAAATATTTTTCCGTCCTTTTGCGGTTTGTGAGTGTGTGCCATTAAGTTCTTAAAATACTATATCCTTTAGTAGATCAGGCGACATTACCACACAAAATCGTGATCAGGTTGGCAGTCGAAAAGTAAGCATTTGGGTAAAAACTCTGGGTAAAAACATTCTGGGTAAAAACATCGCGATATCTCCGCTATACCTATCCGCTAGCGTTATATCAATAATTAGATACCCTCTATAATTCAAACTCAAGCTATCAATTAAACCTACTCAGAATTTGATCGGTTCATCCGTTATTAAGCTCCGATAATCTCTCAAGATCCTGGCTCGCTATGTATCACGGAATGGTCTAGTGCTATGCGTTTACTTGACGCGAGACTACTGTGTCTCTTGATACAATTTAATTTTGTTTAAATAATATGCATTTTATAGTGTTAAGTATCTTATAAACAGTATGTATCTTATAAATAGTATTTTTTACGATATAAAGGATGATTGCATGCTTGCATAATTGTAAACAATTAATGCTAAATAAATAATTTATATAATTATATTATTAAAGTATAATATGAAACGGTCTTTTTTTTATTATTCATTATTTCTTCTTTAGTTTGCTGTAAATGGAATTATATAGCTATATTTATCATTTATACGATTATAAAATTATATTTATAATTTATAAAGTCATAATTTAAATTTAATGAAATCTTCATTGTTTTAATAAATATTGATGTATATCGGTGATTAATCTTTTGTCTAACAAAACGACTTTTACATTTAATTTTCTATTGTAAGATAATATCAAGGACGGAAAATAACGCGTTACCAGTAAAAGTCACTAAATTAATTTTAATTTTTTATAATAATGATTTATATATAAAATGACGTTATAATTTTTCATAATGATAATGCGAGGGTTGGAATAATCACTTTTAACAGATAATTCGTTACTAATTAAGAAAATATAATTTGTTAGTTTTGTAACAAGTCGAAGTAACGTCCCTTACAAAAATATTTTATCGTTTCTAATCCGCGAAAACGGTTAGTTTGAATAGTGAAAATGTGTATTTGTCTCAATGAGAGTGTGATCCGTTTTTAGGTCGTAAAACAAGAAATAGGAGTTTTTCCGAAAAAATGAGTGATTAAAGAGGGTTGCGTACGAATATATCCAAGTAAAAATAACATATTTATGAGTATTTTTGAGTGGTAAAACGTACTGTGTGTAAATTAAAAATGTAAAAACGTATATTTAGCTACAAAATACTCGTTTAGCACTCACAAAGCATTCACAAGCACTTACATTGCACATTTTGAAACTGTACGATTTAGTAAGGATTATAATTATATAATAAAAAGACAAAAAATGTCAAAAAGACTCGATCTACTTGAGCCTCTTTTTGTGAGTAAAAGAGAAATATATTACGTATTGTCATTTATCAGTTGAAAAACAAGTATTGAAAATGGGCAATCTATTGTACTAAAAAATACTTATATGCATTTATACTTGTGTATATTCGTTATGTTCTTTCGCAATAGACTGCGCGTGCTTCCGAGTGCAAAAAAGGGGCATAAAAATGATAGAAAGAACTAAAAAAACGGTCTATATGAGATGTAAAAACGGTGAATTATTTTTGTAAGCGATATTACTAATGCGATATTTTGACTCGTTACCTAATGAATAAAGTTACGAGTTATTTTTTTACGACTAACGTGTAATAGTAACGAGTTATCACTATTCCAACCCTGGCCTTAATCTTATCGCTATATAAAATTGTAACGTTAACAAAATATAAAAAATTTAGAATTATAATTCGGGAATTGGGAGTTGATTTCATAATATGCGTAACAAGGGACTTATTTGAAGCGGACAAAATATTTTAAGCAGAAGTTTTTATATTTTCACTGAAGAAGATCTGAAGAGGACCGAAATGTACAAATATGTAGCTAAAATCATTGGAATAGTTAAAGAATACAAGATTCGCGCAAATAATCGACGTTTTTTTTATTCTCAATTTAATGCCAATTATTTTTAGTTTGTTTATAATATTATTATAAAAAATAATGGTAACAATAACAGTTTGTGTTATTGTTACCATTATTCATTATTTCCTATCTTTGAATACGTATGACTTGTTACTTTCTTTTCCTGGATAATATGTATAATCTGGCAAAAGTTGCCTGACAATCTAACAAGCAGTTATTATATATTGGATATTGGAACATTATTCAAATTCTTGTGCAGTAAATAATAAAAGGATAGGAAACAATGATAAATGATTCTTTATTACTTTTTAATTTTTAATTTTTCAATTTTCAAAGGCATATACTTTCTGCTAAAAAAATACTCGGAATTGTCTATTTAAACGAAGCGATTGTATCGAAATCGAAATTTCTTTTTGATACTAAAGTAGCAAACTGTATTTGACTTTCATGCAGAGTTTCAATGCGATATATCAATTAGTTTGTTTACGATAACTATTTATGTTAGTCGATTTTTGGGTCTCATAGTATTTTTTACAATGTCAAAAATAAAAAACAAAGAATTAGCTTCAAATTTTGTGTTTCTAACAATATTTATTGTACTGAAGCGCTTAAAATGTTAAAGAGAACTTATGGATATTTTTTGGATTTTGCCATCAATTCATGTGTTTTATTTAACAATTTCAGATACTTTTTGAGATATATACGCAAAAGATATATATGCCCTGTAAAAGTAATCGCTCATTTAGAAAAGGCGTATATCATTCACGTGCACAAAGATGCACTTAAAATTTATTTTTAAACAAACAGTAAAATGTAAATTATTCTTATCAACACAAATAGTTTCGTGGTTGAGACTATGATCGTACAAAAGATTTTCCAGGACCTAGTGCAAAAAAATAAGGATATATGAACAATGCGGATATACGAAAAACAGAAATAAATGAATAAGATATCCTATCCTTATTTTTTGCACCAGGGCTTCGAAAATCCTTTGTATTATCCTAATATTAATTACTGTGTTGATAAAGATTTACGTTTTATTACATTTTTAAAAATAAATCTCAAGTGCATCTTTTAGGGGGGGAAAAAAAACGAAAAGCCTTTACTACCTTTTGCAAATAAAACATTGTACGCACGACCATGACTTACGAGTCACAAATGTTTTGCGCTTAAACGTCTCGCGATTCCAAGGCCGCTCGACTGATCAAGGAATCACATGAGTACGGGCTCCGCGTTTGTCCATCGACAATATTGTCTCACTGTTGTGTCGAACGCTGGTTTGTGGGCGATTGCCGCGTCGGTACCTTTTGCCTCGCTCTCTGTTGATCCGCCATGCTGAACCAGTATCCGGATCTCCCATTAGCTGGACCGACCGTTTTGCAAGACCGGTTAGGAAGATAGTCGCGGGTCCGGAATCGTATCGCGCGTTCCCTTCTTCCGTACCTCGTGCCCGGGATGTTTCGTCTTGCGAACGCGAATAAATCTTCCCCGAGAGGCGGAGAGACCGACAACAGCACACTCACCCTTTGTAACCGTCGAAACAAACGCGAACGAAAAATCCGGAAGAGCCGTGGCGAATGCCGAAAGATTTACAATCGCTTTGTATCCACATTTTCCTTCCTTTCTGCAATTTCGCAGTTGGAGCAATTCGCGCGCTTACGTCAAGTTTATTGCTCTACCATAAAAATGACAACATCTCTTGCTTAAGTTTGCCTATTAGATTAACTAATTTGCTTTGAGAAAAACATTCATTCCCACTGATATGTCTCTATTTCTTTCAGCAAACTATAAATACCTACTTACGCAAACGCAATACTACAATGATTCAAATCCAATAAGTATTTTAGGTATACAGGTTTTTTAATACATTTTTTAAATATTTTAATTTAATTTTCTTCAAGAATAAATTATGCTTTGCATTCTTTATATAAAACGTGTTTTGAAAAATGTTCTATAATTTCCTGTTAAAAAATGTATATATAATTATATATATACATATATAGTTATATATTATTATTATCATTATACAAAATTATGTATATATCAAATATGTCCATTTATGTAATTATATATTATACTAGTGAGGAAACGAAAAAAAAATTCGTACTGTTCCCCCAGCTCGGTGAAAATTTTCATATTTAATTATGTAAAATTATATAAAAATAAATATACAAAGTACTAATAAGAGCGCAAGATTTAATTTTTTAATAAAACACATTATTTATTCAAAGTGATACTGATATTTTTTGCAAAGTACACACATTGCGATTAAGTGTGGAACACAATATTCGACAGATGTTCCCCATGACTTTATTGGCACATTCTTGTTCTTTTGACGAAACTTTCGATTACATTTTTGTATAATTGTGGCTCAATTTCGTCAATGATGCGTCAAATTTTTTCCTTCAGTTTAAGAATTGTTAGTTTGTTGGCGTAGCAGCAAGGTTTCACAAAACCCCAAAGAAAGAAGTACTGTTTAGTGCAGATTTTGGACTGATGGAGTGATTAGGCCGTATTTTTTTCGAAAATATCCTCAATGCACTAACAGCAAATTGGGTACATTATCGCAACATAATAACAAAGTTTTTGCGGCCTCAATTGAACAGTATGGATCGGGAAGACATATGGTTCCAGCAAGACGACGCAACCTGTCACATTGCGCAAAACATTTAAGTTGTTGCAAGAGAAGTTTCCATGTCATCTCACGCAATGATTCCTGATGTGCGATGTGACATCGTCAAAACAGTCACCATTCAATTCATGTTCGCCATCCAACACTTGACCTTAAAGATCGTACAGAAACTGACACTTTGTAATGATTCAAGAACTTGATGTTTATGGATACATATTTGTGATGAATTAGTTCAAAAGATGTTGTTAAAAAAATGAAACATGTATAGATAAAATATATTTTTTTCATAAATTAAATTTTTATTGATTTTTACTATTTATATATATAATAGCAATGTAAAAAGGAATTTATGTATAATTATGTATAAGAATTAAATAACATTATATAAAATTATATATAAATATAAC
>QKQZ01027215.1:0-13524 GCA_003595255.1 Solenopsis fugax
TTCACTTAACTATATATTATAATTATATTAACAAAATTTGTATGGTTGTCCCCTTATAATTGTTATCACTACAATTTTTTCTCTCAGTGTGTAATATTATCTTTCTTCCATTTTCAATCACGGAGTAATAATAGGAAAAATGTTTTCTTTCCATTATTTTGTTTCAAGTCATTGCGTGTGTCGTGCACATCTCAGTATATCTCTCGCGTATGTTTCTCGGAGAATATTGAAATTCATCGGTGTTATATTTGTCGCACGACAAATTTTTCAAGCGTATTGATTGGCTGAAGGATAGAGTAGTCGAGAAATCTTCTATCGTACAGCCAATCAATACGCTTGAAAAATTTGTCATATGACACATGTAATAGCACCCAATAAGTGTAACATTATCTTTCTTCCATTTTCAATCGTAAAATAACAGGAAAAATGTTTTCCTTATTTCGTTTTAAGCCAGTGCATGTGTCAATTGAGCACGTATCGATATATCTGTCGCGTCTACGTCTCTCTCATTATGTATTCATACATTTCGCGTAACTTTTTTCCCGTTCATCAGTTTTAAATCGACACGATAGATCACGGAAACGCGTCGACGAAATTTTTTCCAATTATGACCAGACGAAATGCGCGTTCGACGAAGTCCCGGGAAAATGAGCGAACGATAACAAACCCGTTCGGCCAGCTTATACTTCGACATATTTCTCATTTTTCTTTCTCTCCGCGAATCGAATCGCTTTTGAAGCTCATCATTGTAACACACCGGGTAACTGGATGGTAACGAGTTTGTAAAACAGGAAGGTAACCACCGCACCGAACGGACTTTGAAATTCGATAACATTTTGCACAATGACACGCAAGGATTGAACCACCTTCAGTAAAACAAGATAACAAGTAATCTAATCTGTACCATGCACAATAAAAATAATAAAAAATAATAGTTTCGTAAACAAAATTTGTAAGTCATTCACAATATATAATTATACATAAAATTCATTTCTCTCATATTATTTTCATTTTACTCTTTATGCTTTCGCATTAGAAATTATTAAAACCTTTTAATTGGTTTTAATTTAAATTATATCAAAAAAATTAGTATACAAACCAACAATCATTGTCTTATAATCAAGAATATAAAATCTTTAAAGGTTTGATAACCTTAAATTTCAGCAAAATATATTTTTTTTTCTTTCAATATTATAAAAGTCATCCAAAGAACACAATATAAAGTATTAATGTAAAGTAAATATTAAATATTAATTATTAAGTATTAAATATTAATATTTAAAAAATAATAGTATTAAAAAAAATGTAATTCTCTTGGTTTAAAGTAATATTTTCGCGTATGTAGTTTAACCGAGCGTATACCGTCATCCCTCTCGGCTATCTAGGAGTAGCCTAACCCCTTGAAGGAAAATCTCTTTATATCGCAACAAATTCCGCAGTCGAAAGTTTAGTTCGACGCCACCGGCAGTCCTTCTCGTTCCCCTCCCGCTTTCTCCCCCACGGGCTACCGTGCACTTCCGTCGAGTTCCCGAAGAAAAATCCACGCGAAGCAAAACAACCTCGCTGCTTTCATATCGCGACACTCTGTACATTTATCCAGGAACAGGCTGCGTGGATGTGGTACCAAGAGGAAACGTGTCTGGCATATCCTGTCCTGTAGTTGTCGGCAACTCTCCACCGTCGGCGTTCTCTCTTTCTCTCGCTCTCCCTCATTCTACCTCCTCTCTCTCTCTCTCTCTCTCTGTGCTCGTTGACTCAACAACTACAGCATCCCCGATGGTCCTTCCCGTCGGCCTACCCTCCCATTCCTCCCTCCTCTCACGCAACCCTATCGCCAAACTCCCACGAGTCTGTTTTTGTTTACTTGGCATCGATATCATACGCTCGCGGGGGTTGAACAGCGACTATACTGAAAATCAACTACCACGCTCGTCCCTTCGTAGTCAGACGTCTCCCATTCTCTCGCCCCGCTGCGCTGGTTCTTCCCGGCATCGCGGTGCGCTCCATTTTCGCTTTTCCCGCCTTTGTCTTCCCTATCGTCGCGGAGAAACATGCGGAGGACGCATCGGCATCCTCTCCGCGTCTCGATTATTTGCTCGCGGCGCGTACGTGCTAGTGTTCGCGCGAACAGGCTGATATTCGTTGTACTTTTGTTCAATCGGAACAAAACGATACTCTTGCCCGCGAGCACTGAGAAACTTATTGAAATGTTATTCCAGCACGAGGCAGCGGCAGCGCTTGCCTGCCTGCTTACACGACGATGACTTCGATAGACGCGGCAAGACTGAAAGTTGATTACTGCTTATCATGCGCTGAATATTCATAAGAAATAAAGCAAAGTTGATATTAACAAAGCATGCAGCAGAGGCAAAGGGTATATAGTTTTCCTTCCGCGTCCATGCAATTTAACGGGTCGGGTCGCGAACGCGCGGAAAACGCGAGGGCGGAACCAGGATGACGTGCATCGCGGAAACAAGAGTGCATTTGATCCTGCTGCATATGCATACGACATATTTCGAATATGCAAATCCACCGGCGGCGCCGGCAATTTTCTTCTCGTGATCGAATGTTTCACAAAGCATGCCCCCAAATGGCGTCTCATCATTCATCGCGTCCGTCGCGTCGAATGGTCCTTCACGCGCGGTTTCGAGTGTATAACGGTAAAAATCTGCATGCAAAATGACAATGAGCGATGCGTGAAACGTTGGAAATAGCTGTTGATACTATCTCGCAGCTTACAGCATCGTTCCCCGCTTTAATTTCGGCCGTTATCTCTATGCATAGCTGATACACACCTCTACAGAGAGGAGGACACGCGCCATGAAATTTGACCTGCGATATGTAAAAATATCGTCGAATCTATTTTCGCGATAATAATATCCGATAAAATATTTATTGCATTGAAAAAAAAACGAAATGAATCAAAACACACGGTTTATTTTTACATGAAACTCGAAACCAATTGAAACGTCCAATTTTGGACGTGATATTTTGACTGGAGAAAATGGTGTTTCCGCAGCTCGGTTCATGGTCGTTCATACTTTAACAAAAATAACGTCGTTGCACCTTTATGTAGCGATAAAATGCTCTACATTAAAATATTGTAGTCGAATTTTAATAATATTTTGATTGAAAAAACTGATGTTTCTGCAGTCAATTGCACTAAGAGAAAAGTATTTGATATTTTTAATTATAACTAAATGTAAAAAAATAACTATATATTTAAATTAAAATACATTTTTTTATCAGACACTGTATGTTGTTATTACTAACATTATAATAGTAATAACTAAAAAAATGAGCATCTAACAATAATTATTTTAGTATCAATTTATTCAGTCACAAATACCAAGTACCTACTTTTCTCTCAATGTATAGCTGTTAATTAGTTTAACAAGATAAAAATTTAGTAAAATAACATCGTCGAGTTTTATGTATGTACATCGGAGAGTTTCGTGTAACGATAAGAGTAAAATGCTATGTATCAAAATCTTGCAGCGACGTAATGGATGCACCGAAGTACTTAATTGCGAGCTGGCGAAATTCGGTAAGAGAAGCGCGCGGCACTGCTGGGAATCTAACGTGGACGAAATATATATGCATGGATTACGACCGAACACGTACTTTCGCGCTGTCCCTTTTACTTCCCGGTCGCGGTATTCCCTCTGAAAGGATCCAGCAAAGCAAACGGGACTCGTCTCCATGCAAATGCGCCGCGGACCGGAGGACGCTCAGGTAGGAAACAGAAACGATAATAACGAGACGCGAGGTAGAAACAGCGCAACTCTTCCGGTTGCTGCAAGTGGGAAGAGGGGAGCTTCCGAAGATGTTGTCCGACGAATAAATCGAGATGAAACGAGCGAAGGAAAACTCTACAAGCGGATCTTTTAAGAGCGTATCTCTCGCGGATTAACGGTTTTACGAATTTGTGCAAATGAATCTGTTTTTGCCGTCTATATTTCGTTAGACTCTGGCATTTTTTAAGTGGCGCCAAACGCTACGACAATATATGCAGCAATATTTAATAAACGAATAATAAACTTTTACATTAAATACGTGCAGTGAAACGTGTACACATTTCTCTCGTTTTAATTCAATTAATAATAATTATTTGTACTTTGATAATGTATTAGCACTTATTATGATTTACTGCCTATTATCAGTAAACAACTGATTATTCGTAATTAATTACTACAATTACTTTAAACCGATGGTAATCCTAAACAAATCATTTGTTTGGATCGATAAATAAATAAAATACATAATTAAATATAAAATGCATATATTGACGTATAAAGATATATATAAACAGCGAACTTTATTTAACAATTAATTTAAATACAGATATAAATGCTCGGAAACTCGGTAAACAGGCCGCGGTCTAATTTAATTCGAAAATTATTCGCTCGTGGAAGCGAAACGACGAGAGTCCAGGCATCGAAATTTCCAGATTCGAAATATCGATATGTACGATTTTATTAGATTAAATTAAACGTAGTATCGCCATTACTCGAATCAATGTCGCGCTTAAAATTGTCGGTGAATGACATCGAGCGAGATCGGATGAAAAAGTTATTCTTGCAAATGGCAGGCTTCATTCAATTGTAACGGGGGGGAAACATCCATTATTTTTATTCTCGACACGGGAAAATATCTATATCGCGCGCAACTCCCCGTCTACTATATGTCTGCGTGTGCCACCGAATCGGAACGGTGGAAGACGCGAATCCAAGCTACTTCCGGATCAATTTTGATTCAATAGAGCGGCATCCAGCGAGCGCGGCAACGCGGAGGAAGCGAAGGGGCTTCCCGGTAAAGGACGGGCGAGATGGCCGACCCGCGGCTGCATAAAACTGCAATGAAATGCAAACGAGTCGTTGCAAAACGACACACAAAAACACGCGGCTTCCCTTTGGTTTTACGATGCGGCACGTAGATATGCCACGAAAGATCTCCCTCCCTCCCACCGCATTAAATTCGCTGCCGTCTTCGAGATCCGGTTGAAATCGTTAAGGATCTCTCCGTCCTGAGTTCCGCCGCGGTAACTTTCGGGGAAAACCCGACAAGACAAGAGAGAACGGCGGAGTTTACTCCATTACTTCGGGTTAAATCGCCTCCGGAGATCGACGCTAAACAGAGTTGCCGGACAAAGCTCTATAACAGTCGTCTACGAGGAAAGAATGTTAGCCAGAGAACTCGATAAAACAGGACGGTCTGACAAGACAAAACACTGCAATTACAATTTTTTTATCATGTAAATTAGATTTCCTAAATTAGTTTTCTATAATCGAGAATTATAATGGACCGTATATTTGTGTTATATGGGGTTGGAACCAAAGTTCATAGCGGCACATGTGGTTAATAATAAATTTATATAGATATCTAAACAAATATCATTGAAAAAAATGCTACGAACTTTTGTTCTCACTCAATATTTTCAAAATCAAATCATGTGATCATATTTAACATCTATGTCAACTTAGACAATTGTTTCTATTAAAATTTTGTTGAAAAATTAAAAAAAAAACTGACAAATATTTCTCAAAAACAATTTTTATCTTAATAGTTTTGACAGTTAAAACGATAAAACGATAAAAAACAAATGAAAAGTTATTGCGATTTTTTTCGCTGTGAAAATTTCCCTGGATATTTTAACCAAATAAAACTTTTTTTCTCGTAAATCTAGTATTTTCTAATACTGTAAATTTCATTGAAAAGCAATATAATCGAATCAATTCTGATTAAAAGAGAAAATTATATTACTAAATTATAAAATTACCAATTCTCCTATAAAGAAAAACATAAAATTAATACCTCATATTTTTTATTTATATTTAAAATTATAATTCTCTTGAAATTATATTACGAACTTAATAAAACTCTCTAGGGATTGAGCCAGAACTCCATTAATTATGTCAAAATTCTGAAAATGGGTTGCTAGGAAAGCTCACAGGTCATTTCACGTGTCGGAATCTAATACCAAGGCTACGTAATGGCTTGTACGTTTTGTGCGACATGTGACAGGTGGAAAGAACGCGTTCTCGCCATTCGATGCGACATTTGGTAACTTCTTTCATCGGCGCGCGAACTGTACCCTCCATCAAAAACATTTCTCAAACCAGGAACAATTCCATTCCGGAGCGCGAATCCGAGCGTACGTCATAGTCAAACAAGAAGCATAAACCAGCGGGAGAGCGGAATAGAAAAAGAAGGAAGTGACGAAAAATAGAGAGAGGGAAGAGGGATGTGAACGGAGAAATTGTCGCCAATGGAAGTGCGCGTCGACGCGGACGAGATTTCGATCCCGAAATACCGAAGGTATTTCCCCGGGCGGTACCCTGCTGCAGTAGGAAAATGAAGTAGGCCAGCCAATTGTCCGAGGACGAGTCGAATTTGTAGAAAACTCCAAAACCGTGCTACACGGAAACTTTGCGATTAAATTCAACACACTAATACGGTTTTTGAGGAATAAATCGAGAACAGATGCAAAGTGTTAGAAAATAAAAGTTTTTAGTTTAACAGGACTTATAAATACAAATTTTTTAATAATAAAATAATGTACACCTTTGTACTAAACCTTCCTAATCGCGTTCTCACGTAAAAATGTAACGTTACCATCTTCCTACATGTGATGAATTTAATATTAGAAAAGAATTATTCAAGTACAAAGCTAAAAAGGACATTACTATTCTCAGCTTGGATGGTTCGTTGTTTATTAAACATTTTATACGACGATTATAGATTTCAACCGAGTTAGAAATAGCAAGGTATCAAACTTTATTTAAAATATTGATGATCTAAAACAGACTCGAACGATAATTCAAAATCAGATATCTGGACATAGGAAATGCATCGCGAATACTCTGTAGAAGATAAGCTGGTTTACCAGCCATTCGATCGCTAATATGCCCGCAAACGGAACAAAAGCGAGGATTTTGAAACTTCCACAATGTTTCTCCATGCAAAAGTAAGCAAAATGCATCGTACCGTAATTCCGCAAGATTTACTATCAACCGGATTACATTGTCGTAGCAAATGTAATGAAAATAGCAAGTATTTCGTGTCTGTAAATAATTCATAATTCCACCGTGCTTAAAATTGTTTTAAATTGTTTATTTTAGGAAAAAACATTTTATGTATTGGATAAATACATAAATATATTGAATAAATGTAGTTTGTCAGATAAATAATTAACTATTAGATTAATTATAATCATTATTATATGTTTTATAGGTATTTTAAGTTTCTCGAATCGTTATCGTAAAATTCTCTCGTCAATTTAGAGTCAATTCTTTTACTAATTACGTAATTGATATTTACATGTCGATGGTTCGTTCCAGAAATATTGTACTTTCGTTCGAATCGACAGAATTGACAATTTCCCGGCAAATCCGAGAACCGCAAGAACGCGACGAAATTCAAATGACGGTCCAATCATTTTCGGTTAATTAACCGGTCAAGGAACTCGGATACATGATGTAGAATGCAGTTATCGAGAAGTTCAATATTAGCTTCCGACAGCGAGGTGAATATTCAATGGAGACGAATGTCGGCGCGAAACGAAGCTACCGAGAGAACTTCTGAAGTCGGTTCGTCGGGACGCCGCGCCCGTACGCTACAATGTTCGTCTGATTGTCAATTTGTATTCGAGAACTGTCACACTGTCATCCCGATACTCGTTATCAGCAACCGATGTTCTTGTGTAATATTCTTACGTAATATCTACCCTCGTGTATATATTATAAAGCCATGAAATTTTCATCGAGAGAGCAATCTCTGCATTTTCTCAGTTTTCCAACGTGCATTATTCGATATCATTACAACTGACATAATTGTATTGAGGCCAAACTCAAATCAATTCATTTCTTGCCAATGTCTGAGATTAATATTCTACGGAATTAGAATCTGCTATCTATTACGAGACGACAGCAGTCGAGATAGTAGCAATATGTTATGAAAAGAAGTGCACGGAAAGAACAATTTTACTGCAGCATCTAAAAATTTAGCTAGATACAGATAAAAAAATAATTTTATGATGGATCAAAATAATTATGTACACAGAAAAAAATGACTATCAAATCAACAATTCATTGTTTCATATATAAGCAAAAATATAAAATCTTCTTGGAAGAATTTGATAATCTTGATCAGACATAATTTGCTTATATGGAGAAACAAAATTTCTTCATAGCAAATTATGTCTCTTTGAGATTATAAATACTTCCAAGGAGATTTTATATTCTTGCTTATATATGAAACAATGAATTGTTGATTTGATACTAATTTTTTTTCTGTGTAGGAAGCCCAAACACAACATGTTGCTGCAAACAGTTTTGACATTCTAACAACCTAACAAGTTAAACATCCGACATTTTTTTAAATGATTCAACGTAATTATTTGCAGATCTGTATTTCAAAAAAATTATTCTTTCCGTGTGTTTTTGCTAAAATATCTAAAGCTGGTATTCATAATCGAATTTTATTTCAAGACCGTCTTGAGTAATATCTAATATGGCTTTGTAATTGATTTTAAGACAATATTTAAGGCAATCTTAAATATAAGAATTGACTATGAATGCCGGCCTACAAATTTTGACGGATACTGATCTGAAAATAATTTCGTTATATCAAAATAATTATTAATATAAATAACCAAAATAATTTCGTTGTATCAAAATAATGTAGGACACAAACTGTTAACTATATAAAATATCAAAATATATTTGCAATATTACTTATCATGCTTGAACGTCCTTTATAATTATTTTTAAGGTCCAACAAAATTATTTTCAGATTTGTATCCAGCTAAAGTTTAAGATACTTCAGCAAAACCGTTTTTTCCGTGTTGTTGCAATGCCAAAAAGAACATTTCTTCCTCGTACAGAATAACATTACGTTTAATCGTGAAAGTTACTCGAACTTTTTTCGAAAGTCTCCTTGCTCGAAATTTTATTAAATTATATAAACCTTGACAATACTAGGCGCCGCGTTGAAGCAGCAAACGTCTCATTGCGGAAGCCGCGCCGTGTCGTGTAAAATGATAACGAAAGGGAATACAAGAGACAGCGCGCGGAAACGACGACGGTTACGACTATCAGGAGGACGCTTCGATATTGGCTGCTAGCCCATTCCGATCCGAATATCCACTGGAGACGAGTGTCCGCGCGAACGCGAGGTAGGACGAACGAAGGGGGTGAGTATTAGAATAGAACAGGAAGAGAGAACGCGAGAGGGAGAGAAAGGAAGAGAGAAAGAAAGAGGGAGAGAGAATTTATAGAGAACTGGTTTATTAGCCATTAGGGAAGGACCACCTCACGGAATATTGTCTCTGTACGTACCGTCGCATATCGGCACGAGTGCCGATTGCAGTCGCGCGATGCTGCAAGCTGCAACCTGCTGCAGCCTGTGTCCGAAGGGCGGAAAATTGAAATTGAGCCTCCATTGCATCGCCGCCGCGCAACGCGGTTGAATATATTTGCAGCATCAGCAGACGGTTCGTCGTCTCCTATATATCCGACGAAATGTTTTATTTCGTATAATTTCACGCGACAAAATGACTTTTCCTCTTACCGATAATATCACGTGCTTTAAGCAAATGTTTCTATAGAAACTTTACTTATTTTGTATGTACATATTAGATTCAGCTCGAATGAATTATCGAGTAAATAAAAAAAAACGAGACAGAGCATTATTGTGGGTATTTTAATAAAGATTTAACTCTCGGATTATTTTTATGGCAATATTTGTCCAATTGTTATAAATAATATTGAAAAATTTCTTCGGAATGTTTGCAGAGACCATCGTACTTTCCTTCATGAAATTTAAAAATCCTAAGCACGTATTTTAATCAAGTAATAGCTCTATATTCTTACGTTTTTCCAGTCTGGAGACAATAAACGTAGAGTCTAAAGAGCTGTACAAATCTCCGAGAATAGGGTACTCCCAGCAACTGAAACCGCACGAGCACGTAGATATCAGCAGACGTGGATTAAGCCTTTAAAGCATTTTATTACGCGGACATAAATTCCCTCTCGGAACAGAGCCATTGTTGTAGGAAATGTGTGACGAGGAAGGAACACCGAAAGCAGAAAAGCAGGAACGACAGAATCAATATTGGTCGCTCCTGATATTTGTTTGGGATGCGACTGGGAACCGGATTGCGCGTCGGAATCCGGCAACAGAATGAAAAGGACACAATCTCGATCGATTCGGGGCAGGGATCCCTCTCGTCTAATCGAAAACCGTCGCCGTTTCTCGGACCGTGAGGTACCCAATATTGAGAAAGTGAGTGGCGAGTAACTGCACAACGAGAAAGAAATATCTCAATCGTATTACACATTATATATACATTTATATGATAAATGTATCTATAATGCGTAGGTAAATACCGTTTTTCACGAGCCAGATACGCTCTGGAATGCCTACATTTGTATCTACAGCGACGATCATAAGTCTTGAAGAAGCAAATTGCCATATGACCACACATATACGTCATACACGCGCAATGAGAAACAGCGAGTCAGATGGAAAACTGCATGATAAGATCGTATATCAAAGTAAAGCTAAATATAATTTGAAAAAAGGTAGAAAAGAAAGCTTGGAAAATATCTGTATTTAAACATCTATTAAGCTGTCGCGCGACCCACTTTAGCGCAATCAAGATGAAATATATGACAGAAATTTACTGCTTCTAGTTACTAATGAATTGTTTCATTCTCTCGCCGCGCGCCGCCACGAATATATGGCTGCGGAGGCATTTCGTCAAAAACACGAGTTGCAGTGCCAAATTGGAGCGGATATTCGTGCTTGTTTCTACGTGCGTAAAATGAAGGAGCTTTTACATCACCGGTAATACAGCTCGATGTCCTTGCCGGGAAATACATGCAATCCGTAACAAAGAAACTGCCAAAGTGGGTTAGTGAAACGAGCGGGGAAACAAGGAGCCACCAGCCGCGCTGAGAATGGGCGGAATTGATAGCGATCTTAATTAAAATTAGGGGGTTACCGGGCCCGGCGTCGCGTAACGCTTTCGTGAATCACCTCGCTCGCCGGCCCCTGACGTTCGCGTCGTTCCCGATTTGCATAACAGTAAAGATCCAGGGGATCACACTTTATACACTGAGAGATGCGTTATGTGCGGCCGTTACTTAGGCGATTTCATTAACGCGATGTCCACCGTTCTCCGCGAATCCGATCAACTTCCGGCGCAACCCATCCCGGAATTATGCGCGGTATTGTTCACACAATACTGTCGCATAATCCTTCGAAATTTTCACTTTCTTCATAAATATCTCAATGTACTCGTTAAATGCATTTTTGGAAATATTTTTTTAGATTCCAATAGCTTTAAAAATATTATATATCATGATTATTTGTAATATAGAAAAATTATGCAACACGTATTGAACAATAACTGATTTAATAAATTTATAAAAAAAATAAATTTCAACTTTTATTCAAATTTAACTCTTATTTGTTTAAGGTATTTTATTATTTGTTTAACGTTAAAATTTTTACATTTAAAAAATAATTATCAACAGTGAGAGAAAAAATCACTAAATTTTAATAAATATTTGTTTAAATAGTTGCAATAAGAGAAATATTTACTAAATGTAAATAAATATTTATTTATCACAAGAACCATTAATTTAACTATCATTTTTTTATTGAGTAAATATTTATGTACCGTAAATAAATATTTCATTGCATCTATTCAAACAAATATTTATTGAAACTTAGTAATTTTTTCTCTCAGTAAAGAGAAATAACCTGTAGCTATTATTCAATAATTGAAATATAATTTTTGTCAGTTTCTACTAATTTATGTAATACTCAGAGAAGATTGATATAAATTATACAATGTAGTATAATATTATCTATTTTCTTTCAAGAACTTATATATTAATATTCCAGACGTTAACCAGAGTCGAAAACTTGCATTTAATAAATGTTTAATCATTTTTTTTAGCTCAGCTAAAAAACTAACAAGATTTGCCACTCTAATGGATGGTTAATTTTTTGTTAATTCGCATAACAATCGTTTCTAAATACTGCAGCATTTACTTCGCTATTTCGCATCTCGGTTCAGAACCTCGGGCGTATCTTCGTAAAAGGAAGGAGTAATATCGAGGACTAGTTTAGCGTAAGACGTCTACGAAATGAATTTATAGTGCCATCGGCACCTCTCCAGCTGCTTTTGATTCGCCGTAATTAGTAAAGTGCCACGGAACGTACACCTCGGTGAACCCGGAGAAATACTTGGCCCAAGGAGGTTTCTAGACTAACATCTTTTCCGTCTCTAGATGGTAACATCGATATGCAGCAACTTTCTTTACGCTTTCTACATAGTTTCGCATATTTGCCTATTCTTCGAGAAGAGAATAGCTTCCCTCAGAGTACATTAGAAATTCAAAAGTGATGCAATTTATTTACTGGAATTTGCGTCGCGCTTCTCTGTGTGATTTATGTATAATCTTATTCATAATGCCACACGGAGAAGTAACGAGACGAGCTTACATCAAACTTAAGATTGTCGCGTGAAATTCCACCGCTAATAAACCGGCAAACATCTCGCGGTGACGAAAAAAATTTTGATGAGCGGCAAAAGTATAACATATTACAATTAAATTATCACGCGAAATTTTTCTATTAATCATTATCATTCATTAATCGTCAGTGCTGATCAACTTCTCGAATGCATGATCCTGCACAAATTTCACGATTCATTTCATGAAAAAAAATTCATGACTCATGCAAAACGCCAGCGAGATTCGGTTGCACATATTTCGGTTGCAAATATTTTCTCATGAATTAATTGTTACGCGAAATTCTGCCGCTAATCACTCTCGTACTGACTCTCTCTCTCTCTCTCTCTCGTATCTTCCCCGACTTTTCAAACTCATAACAACTCCGCCCGCGAAAAAAATGTTATTCGAAGCACACGGTAACCCGTTTGCGTCAGAGTTTCTCTCGTATTTAGATGTAATCATGACAATGATGCCTCCCACGCGCGATTACCAAACGCCATTCGAGCATATCTAAAGCGTGAAACTATGTCTACAGATCCGACGGCCGTGTAAGCTACTCTTGGCACGCGAGCCCGGGATGAAACGGAGCGTGACCGAGAGAAGATGCCTTCGCACGTTCACCAATGGAGCTGATATTCCTCGTTCTTTGTCTCTCGCATGATAAAGATGATAATGCCGCCGAGGCTCCGGCGCGTCTCGGCTCTAATCTACATGTTATTGGCTAGCTAAGTTGTCAGGCGACAGTGAGATGAGTTTAATAACATAGCTATACAAGATGAAAACGCTGTTCCCTCTCTGATCACGAGTGTCAATATTTTTTGTTCGTATTTTAAGGAAATTGAAAAAATTGATAAAAATATCTATATATTTTTACGTAAAAATAGCGCGTAAAAATTTTTTGAATAGAAAAAATAACAAGATATATGTTCATTTATTAATGTAATTCCTTCAAAAGCTCAATGTTTTCTCCTTGGTATTTTTTTTTCTTTCTTTTTCT
>QKQZ01027219.1:0-41223 GCA_003595255.1 Solenopsis fugax
ACAAAATTTGTATGGTTGTCCCCTTATAGTTGTCACCACTACAATTTTTTCTCTCTGTGTAATAATGCCATAATTGTCATTTTTTTCTTAAAAAAAGTACTTTGCAAATTAATTAGAATTAAAAAGATTTGATTATTATAAGGTTTCATTATTATTAACTCGTTACTATTGATTGATTTTTATTTTCATTAAATTATAGTGGTTAGTATGACTTGTTAATTATAACAAAGATATCTTTTTGCATAAAGTTACAAACATATTTTTTTATGTTACATATTAGTCATTTTTTTTAGTTTCTGTCAGTTTACTCTATTGAATAAAATTTGGAACGGTAAAAATATTGTTTTATCTTAACGCGAATCTCTGCGATACTTATAAATTTATAACTTTTAGAACAATTGGCACGAGAACGACATTGTAACACGAAATCTGTATCGTACTACTTTACATGTGGCGAAAGAAAAATACTTGTTCATGTACGTGTAAACTGATCGCAATGCGCATAATTTAGAATTGCAACGCTGACATTACCATATACGGATTGAAATGTGAGCCAGCCGAACTGCAGCCTTTCCTCAGATCCCCTTTCTCGTGCACGTGGAATCCGTGCAAGCCCGGGTTCAACCCCTCGATCGTGCCCGTGACCCTGACCCCCTCGGGATGCTGTTCCAACGTCAGCATCCCTCGAGGTCCATCTACCGGCGAGCCATTCTCATCGAGAGCTTTCATCTCCACTACGGCCTTCAGACCGACTGCCTGCAAATTTAAAAAAAAAAATCACGATTTTATTTCAAATGTCAATATTCATTTTGGCAGGAGAGATCAATAAAAATAACGAAATTTTATTCAACAAAAAATATATAGATGAGAAGCGTTTCTCGAAGTGATAGATAAATAGCGCAAAATTTGTCTAATATACACTGAGAGAAAAAATTGTAGTGGTGGCAACTATAAGGGGACAACCATATAAATTTTGTTAATAGAATTATAATATATAGTTAAGTGAATTACATTATAGTTATTGCAACTAAGTTAAGAGAACTAATAAAAAATAGTTGTAATATACTATATAATATAGCAATTTCAACTATTTTTTATTAGTTCTCTTAACCATTAACTTATTTAGTTGCAATAACTATAATATAGTTCACTTAGCTACATATTATAATTCTATTAACACAATTTATATGGTTGTCCCCTTATTTTTGCCATCACTACAATTTTTTCTCTCAGTGTATTTACATATATTGGAAGTATTAAAGTATTCTAAAAATTTGTGAATACCTCGAAAAGTTTTACAGGAATTTATGGACTGGCGACTTTGAGCAGAACGAAAATCTACGCAAGCGTGGATCTACGGAAGCAATTTGTTACAGCTCGATTATAGCTCGATTAATCCATAAATGCTGCCGCGCAAGCGAAGTCCCGCGGGAGAACGCGAAGACCGGAAATTGATAATGACGCGTCCGCGTATCGCGTACGAGTGATACGCCATGTAGCGCACTCGGGAACGGTGTGCTTCCTATCTAATTTCATCTGCCTACTGAATCGCATCAGAGTTGCGCCACTCGCATTCACCTTGATTCACCTCGCGCGACTCCCCGTGCGGATGTCGAGTCTTATCTATTTTCCTTCTTCCTCTTTTTTTTTTGCCTTTTTTTGTTTAAAGCGAGGTTGTGGTTTACGGATAAAATCCGCAATTACCAATGCGACCAGGGGTATAATCTACGACGACGATGAGGCGGCTAGAAACTACGCGCAAGGTCGGCCGAACTGAATCGCCGCTTCATTAGAATTGCACGGGGCATAGGCGATGAGCGACTACCGCTCGTAGTGAAAGCGTCCTCGTGGCATAACGACGCGCACCAGTCGCTGTCCTTCGCGATGTTTAAATAACTTAATGGCTAATTATGCAAATTTCCGCGTATTAAAGATGGACTGTGTGGTTAATGACTAATAATAGAGACGCGCCGATGGACGGCATCGATGAATTGTATCGCCACGTTCGTCGCGGAGGATGAAGAAGTCACGCGCGTGGAAATGTTTATAAGATAGAGAGCGAGATCCTAGAGCAGAGTGTCATTTAAGACGTCGCGTACGCGCCGTCTCGGCGCTCTAAACGAAATCGAACACTGAGAGAAAAAAATTCCTAAATTTTAATAACTATTTATTAGTATAGTATCAATAAAATATTTATTTACGGTACATAATTATTTATTCAATAAGAAACAATGATACTTAAATTTAATTATTCTTGTATTAAATGATTATATATTTACATTTAGTAAAAATTTCACTAGTACTAGTTGAGTAAATATTTATCAAAATTTAGTAATTTTTTTCTCAGCAAATAAATTTATATTACAATATTTACATTTTAAAAATATATTAATACATTTTAAAATTTCAGACAATTTTCCTATTTTTTTGCAAAGAAAATATATTAAATATTAAGAAAACAGGAAAATCGTCTGAGATTTTTAAAAGTATTTGTAAACAATATTACCGAATGATAATAAACGAATATATGTGAATAAATATCATTAGATTTATCGATGCAAAGTTTCGTTCATATTAAGTAAGATATGTTCGCATTAATAAAAATAAGTTAAGGTAACTCGTTTTCCTTCATGCGCCTGTATCCCGACACGAATAATAAATTATTACATTCTACGCAACTCTCGTGTCACTGTCTTGTAAGTAATGTCGAATGACAGATGATTGCTACTTCAATAACGTTCGACGGAAATGTTTGTAACGGCTGTTATTTGCACGTGAGGCTATAAATATGACGATACCGATTGCAAGCATTGAGATTCAGCAGTAATCACATATCGAGCAGCGAAATTACACCCCAAGTTTAATCAAAGGAAATTAAAGATCAACGAATGGCGACGTAAGAGGAGTAGCTCCGTTAAAGTTTGGAGGAAAGTGAAAGGATGTTCACTGAACATTTTCGCAAGCCCAACATGTCCAACAAGATTACGTAATTTGTTTCAGGTCACGATAAGATCCGTGTGAGAATAAAAACGGTTGGAAGTGAAAAGGAAAAAGATTGACCAATTAATAATTGGCAATTATCCAATAGAAAATAAAAAAATTTTTTTAAAAATGAAGTTATGAAGAAATTAGTCACTTAAAAATTTCTTTCTCAAAAATGGAAATTGAAAATATTTCATGACTATCACAACAATTTTACAATATGTAACATTATAGTATTATAGTATCTATTTTACAATAATATTATAGTAACAATACAATATAATTTTTCAACCAATATTTAGAAATTAAATTATATTGCACAAATATGTCGCGACAATTTGGTGATTAATAAACGATTATTATCAAGTAATTAAATCGAATTCAATCTTGTCAATAATTACATATACAGAATACCTATAAAGTTTGTTCCCTTTATATTTCGGAAACGATTCAAAATTACAAAAAAATCGCGAAATATCTGTTCGATCATTTTGAGGGAAAAACTTAATTTTCTTTTAAGGAGATTGAAGGAAGAGATATAGAGTAGCCCCTCGAAATGATCGAACACGTATTCCATGCTTTTTCATAGTTTTGAACCTTCTTCAAAATATGAAGGGTTGGGACAGACTTTATAGACATCCTGTGTGTAAAAATGATGAATTACTTCACAAATTATTGCATATACAATAAAGAAAATATAAGTGAAAGAAAATAGAAAGTTATCAAATATAAATCATTAAAAAAAAATTCATTAATAAAATAAAAAAATAAAAAAAATACGTACGAAATAATACGGTTCCATGTAGACCTCGTAGAGATCGCTCCTGGTTCCAGGATAACCCGGCAGACTCCTGATGAACAGCGTCCTGTCGTTCACCATCGGTCCCGAGTCCGCCGTCCTGTCCGCGTACGGCCCGGCCCTCGCGATCGCAATCATACCGATCACTATCGACAGCCGCAACATCTCGCGAGCTAGGTGTCCCGAAGGCGTGCCGGAAGGATTTATCAGCGATTTGGTCCTCGCGAGGAGTCCTCCAAGTCGATCGGAGGATAAAGCGGGTCTGACGGCAGGACCCGACGGCGTCTCCGAGATCTGCCCGCTGTGTTTTCTCCTTCCTCCTTCTCCTTGCTGTACTACCTCCTCCTTCTCGACTCGATCGCCACAAGATCTGGCAGCCCGAGATTCATCCACTTCTCACGATAACGATCTCGGAGCCGTACCGATCAAGGAGGGTACCTTCGGGACCACCGCTCTTCAAAGACTGCTCTCTTCGCAGCAGCAGCAGAAGAAGAAGAGTAAGAAGAAGAAGAAGAAGTAACAGCGGCAGCAGCAGCAGCAGCAGAGGTAGAACTAGAAGCCACCGGTTCGATTCCCCGTGGCGTGTATTTATGCGTTGCGTCATCGGCGAGTCACGACGAGGACAAGGCAGGTTGTACCTGGGTGCCAAGCTCGGGGGGCGCCATTAGCACCAGGGGGTCTCGATCGCGGACGAGCGATACCGATTTAACGAGAAGCGATCTCGCGATCGCCTAACCGCTATCGGTTCGCGATCGGCGCGGCGGTTGCGTACGCGAAACGCCGTTGCCGGTTGTCCCTCCTTCTTCCTCTTCTCAGACACATCAGTTTGGTGCATCGCGCCGTCCTAGACGTGCATCCGTGCCGCATGCAGTTCTCCGATGCACGTGGCCCGCGCGCGAGACCAGCCAAGTGAAAGCGAGACGTGCCCCGCGGGCACCTCTCGCTGCGGGCTGACGGATCGCTCATATTCCGCGCGTTGATACCGCGGGGCTAATCTGGACACAGTCATCTAAGTAGCTTCGAGGCGAACGCCTCGGAAAAACTGCGAAAACCGGAACGGACAACTTACGTGGTTGTCCAACCGGAACGGCGATAGCCGCTGCGTGAACCTCACCGTCCTGGAGGGTGGTAATCGATCTGAGTGATTTTCGGATGGGAATGAAATTACTGAAAGTAATGGAATGAATTAATTAATCGCGTTCTTGCGCGTCTACTGACTCCGATGTATCGTTATAATTTACGTTTAATCTTGATCTCTGGTGTCGCTTGCTCAGGTTACACTGAGAGAAATCGTTTGGTAGTATAGTGATCAAATTTTATAGTTACTGATACCAAAAACTTTGTTACATTTAACAAAAAAATCAAAAACTTTTTGTAATTTGTTGTATGAAAATAATTATTTGGTTAAGACTGCAAATTGTTTGGTCAAAACAACTATATATTTAGTAACTATCACTATAAAATTCATTTGATCACTAATCAACCAAACTTTGGTTGATTTTACAAAACATTTCTCTCAGTATAAACATACAAAATGTTTCAAAAACCGAGTTCTTATGAGCTAAATTGTTCATTCGAAAAATGTTACGTGAAAGTTTTTTTTTTCTGGCAAATATACGTTTAAGTCATTATTATAGAAACGTTATTTTATGGACGAAAAATACGTTCTCCGTAAAAATGTTAAAAATAAAATTATTTCGACAAATAATATTCCCTTGAAAAAAAGAACTGTTGAGTGTTTCAATAAACTGATTACAATATCAGTAACTGATATCAGTAACTATTTCATCAGTTACTGATATCAGTTACTGATATAGTAATCAGTTTATTGAAACACTTTATCAGTTCTTTTTTTAAGGAATATAATATGTACTACATATCCGAATCTATATTTAATATATTTAAAAATATATTAGTAATCAGTGTTTTTAGATGAGACTTGCATTTTCGCGTATGTTACACATTATGTATATGCATTAAGGCTTGTAACATTAAAAAACTGGCTGTCCGTATATTATGACTACAATCTGCTGAGTTAGTGAAGTTCTTGGTCATTTAACAAATTTTTTTTTCCGTGATATTAAAATGAAATAAAAAATTTATATAACTATATGCCACATCTTGCGATTGATGTGACTCTCGTCGGAAAAAATGATAGGGTTATTCGAATCCCACGCCACCGATGGAAAAATAATTAATAACGCCACCGGCAAAATTCTAATCTAACGGTACTTGATTAGAATATTAAAACGAGCTAATGAGTCTCATGAGAATTCGATACCGCCATAACGACTAATCGATTCTTTCCCGTTACCGTTGAAATTGGCGTTTTATTACATTTTTGTCAGAGAAGGTTTACTGAATTATTCATACAAATCAGACGCGAGCTTCACGTTGCACGTCTTCTCCGAGTATTCCAAGCGCGGTATGCGAGTTTTACTTACATACTTGCAATCATCCGCATTTGCATGCACGAGCGAGAACCGAATGTCGCCGCGGCCGTGGAATCGCAGTAACGCAGGATTCACGGTGCGTGCTAATGATCCGCGCGAGGAGAGGATTCTTCAATTCCGAAGATGCCATAATCCGATATATCCGTTCCCAGGAAATGACGCCGCGCGGTGCACCGGACGACGCGATGCGTCGCGTATTTTTAATCGCGTTAAAACGATGATATACGATTATGCGCGACAATAAAATACTCTCGTCCGTGGAAAACAACGAGACTCGGCGAGACGAGCCGGCGAGAGAAGAAGGAGGAAGAGACAGAGTAGGAGAAAGAGAGACTAGACGGCGGCTGTAGACCCGGTATTACATCCGAGTGTAGGTCAAGCACGGCTGGATGGAAATAGTAGACGTCCTCAAAGTGGCTCGACAGGCACAATTCTCTGCGAATGATTTCGAATGCGTCACCTGACAGATTGTGACTGCAAATAAATCTGAGGTGCCTCAATATTCAGTGACAGTAGAACATATCCAGTGCGAATGTCGTCATTAGTTAGCTAAGTAATTTGCCGTTAATTTGCAGGGAGGCAACGTTAAAATATTTAAACGAAGATAATGCTAATGAAACTTATTTTATTTATACTTTCACAAAACGTAAAACTGGATTTTTCTGAACATTTCCGACAGCGTAATGATTGCAGTTGACCTTCGTGATGCGATTATTAAACCGAAGTTAATCGTCATATGTAAATTGTAATCTTCATTTGAAAATAATATAAATAAACGAATTTTGTGAAGTAAAATCTTTTTCAATTTTTTAAAATTATTTTTTTATTAACAATAGTTAAAAATTGAATACTTAATTAAAATAAATGAAAATAATGCAAGCCTTCATTAAGTTCATATCTTTACCGATAGATTCTAAAAGATGTTGTCTACTCGGGTTTCTCTAACGTAAGAAATTAACACAATTACTCATAATTGCGTCACGATTGGCACAAATGATTTTTCTACAACGTTGAGCTCAACGATAATAATACATAAACTCTTTATTTTCTGTGGGAATTGATAGAGACTTTCTACGGCGAGATATTAATCTCTGAATGTAACGTAGCGTTATTGTGATCGCCGAAGTTTACCTTCAAAGATACTGCATGATATTCCGCGATACGCGTTTTGAAGATTGACAGCAATGTTGGAGGTTTGCACTTCGAAACGACCATGGCGATCTTTATCTTGTGGTAGAAGAGACCCGCAGGGTCAAGGCGGCGAACCGTGAAGGTGCGTCGTAACACCATGACGTCGACGTCCACGCCATTGCCACTTTGCAGCGCATCCGTGCCGCAGGAGTGCGGAGTATGTCAATGAAAGGAGTCGCGGTATCGAAGCAGCGATTTGTTTTTGCACTGATCGACGGGAATTATTGCGCAAGAGGGCCTTGTCAATCATTCCGTTCGTAATTGCCGATTAATTTTAATTATCGTCGTCGTTTGAATCAAGTCGCCGATATGTCAGTCGGATTTAACTCTTTAGCGTATACTGAGAGAAATAAATATCAAATGTTTAGTTAAATAGTGATCAAATGAATTTTGTAGTTACTGGTACCAAAAATTTAGTTACATTTAACGAAATATTTGGTCATAAGTTGTATGAAAACTGAAAACAATTGTTTGATTAAAACAATTGCATATTTAGTAATTACAACTATAAAGTTCATTTGATCACTATTTAACTAAACGTTTGGCTTATATCGCCAAATATTTCTCTCAGTGTATCTGCCCGAAGAAAGGCTCCGAATTTCTTTGTGTGAATTGTTTTTAAATACAGACTAGAGATCTTTGGAAAATGTGTGTTAATGAGTCAGTCTCAATAGCTATTGAACAGAAAGAATGACGGAGGAAGAATTTATTGTGATTATATCCAAGATGATATAGTCTTCACTGAGAGAAATGTTTGGTAAAATCAGTTTAGTTGAACAGTGATCAAATGAATTTTATAGTGACAGTTATTAAATATGTAGTTGTTTTGACCAAACAATTTGTAGCCTTAACCAAATAATTATTTTCATACAACAAATTACAAAAAGTTTTGTTAAATGTAACTAAGTTTTTGGTATCAGTAACTATAAAATTCATTTGTTCACTATTCTACCAAACGATTTTTCTCAGTGATACTTATAACTGTGATCAATCAGTGATTATTCATTGTCTTTCAGCGATTCCGCTTAAGAGCGGGGTACTCTCACAATCAGAATTAGTGTACACTGAGAGAAATATTTGGTAAAATCAACCAAAGTCTGGTTGAATAGTGATCAAATGAATTTTATAGTGACAGTTACTAAATATATTTTGACCAAACAATTTGTAGTTTTAACCAAATAATTATTTATTTATACAATAAATTACAAAAAGTTTTGTTAAATGTAACTAAGTTTTTGGTACCAGTAACTATAAAATTCATTTCATCACTATTGTACCAAACGATTTCCCTCAGTGTTCTTTATTCATACGATTAGGGTGAAATTACCTCGTTTTCCTAAGAATGGGAAAACCTAGGCGAAGCGTTATGCAGCGACGCGCGATTCGATCGGAGCATAGTCTGTTTATAAAATCAGTTCACAAGGCCTGTAAAACCTTGGTGCCATAATGACTAATGTTCTAGAAGAGGGGAGATAAGACACGAGGTGTACACGTAGGTATGTACGGACGGTCTCTGCGATCGTTTAAAGAAGGTGAATGTCGTAGCTACTTTTCACAGGTTTCAGTTTCTTCTAACCAGTGCTACTGTCAACGCGTTGTTACACTTTTTTCTGCCATTTAACTTGTTAATCAATTATTCATCGTATTCGACTAGTGAGTTTTTTTCGTACTTCATATTTCACGCGTATTGGCGTTACATAATTGTAGCACACTTATATGTTTAGCGTGTAAAAATGATTTAAAAAAATTAAAAACGTCGCAGAAATGATTAAAAAAAATTAAAAACTTCAACCATTGTCCTTTCTAAATTGCATGACGGGAGGATATTGTTTCAAACTTTATTACTGCAAAAATAACTTGACAATGAGTCATTCGTGTCATTATAATGCAAGTTTTTGTTTGGACTTTGAACCGTGAGAATTGACGTTTGTTTTTCGTTTGTTTTTTTAATTGTTTTTATCAAGTAGATAAGACTGTGGGCCTTGAATATTATCATACACAGGAGAAACGACGAAGATATTCCGATTTTGTTTGCCTTGTGTCGTTAAAAAGAGATAGCATACGTAAGTAGTTATTGCGTGACATTTTTCCAGGCAGTTCGTCGGCAGGCCGCAACCGGAAGATTTTCACGGAATATTTCTCACGAGCGTGACGACTCGCCGTTTTGCCGGCGAGAAGACCGAGAGAATCCACCGAGAAGCCTGAGAGGGGATTCTTGAGAGGGGGTCGACGACCGATCAGGTACACGCGAGAGCGGCCCATCTCTGAAAAGGAACCGACATTAAAGTCGCTTAATCGCAATAACGGCGCCGGTGACGAGAGAGCGACTCTCTTCTCTCGTCAGTTCTCTCGCGGCTCGCGTCTCCCTTTCGGACCCGATTCTCCAAGTTTCTTCGTTGTAAGACGCAGTCAATGCTCGACGCTTTCAGACGCATGATCTACGCGAGTGTGCGTCGATAACGTGCGTCACGTAGTGAAGCGATATCAAGGAAAAAGCAGTGTCGCGTTCGCAACTGTCCGCGGTAGACGAGCCTGAATCACGTGGAGGCAGCGGTCTTCGGTAAGGTAAGCAGGAAAAGAAAGTTCTTTTTAAATTCATCGAGCGTTTAGGTCGTTTCGATCTACGTTAAAAATAGTCGAAACGACTGTAGATTGTACGTGTCTGCATATCGTAAATTAAAGAGAAAATTTAAGAATCGAACATACAGGCCCTGCAAAGTTCCAAATAAAATTTGGAAATGTGTTTAATATTAACATTTCAAATAAACTATATACATTTGAAAGTTGTGTGAATAAGATTATATTTTTACTCAATAATATATTTTTATAGATTATTTACTTTATTTGTTATTAAAAATTAAATTATTTTTTAAAACAAAATTGTTTTTTAACAAAAATCTCAAATTTTTTGTGTAATTACTTTAAGCATTCAAGATGATTTATACAAAGCTTTATTGTGATTGTCTGTTTATTTTGTAAATAAATAAATAAATTTTGTTTATTTTATTGAACTGATTTCTGCATCGCAATGAAACTTTACATAAATCATCTTGAATATTTTAAGTACTTAAATTCAAATTTTTTTCATTATTTTATTATTAATTATATTTTCATTAGAGCACATGTCTACTTCTTATTGAAATGATTTTTTATCCGCACAGAAAATCGTCGACAAACTTTTTCTACTATTCTCGGATTTAATATAAAACAATTTGTAATTTTTTCATAATTTGTTTAAATGTTTTGAAAAATGTCCTATACATTCTTAAAAAGAGAGCACCAATTAATCCGATAAATATGTCAGGAAGGAGTAATGATACGCTGAGTAAATTAGAATATCAACTTTTTGAATTCTCATTATTTTTCGTTTTGTAAAAATTTTTTGAAAATGGGTATTAAAAGAACGTCCAACAAATTATTAGAGTAGAATATGAGATGCAAATTGCTGCTTGAAGATATCTTTTTTTGTATTGTAGATAAATGTATTCTTCGGAAAGATAACATCTATGACTCATTTCTGGAAGGGTTGACTCAAGCTGTTTCAGTAATGATCTGTATAATTAGACCGCATAATTTTTTCGTGCACTTGTGAAATTTTCCACAATTGCGAGCTCGATTATCTGCTCAGCCTGCGAGAGGCATCTGTTAACTTTAGCTTAAGCTTATTTGTACTTTTCCGCAGATGTTCGCGAAGGTACCTTGAGAACGCGAGCGAATGTTATTAATACATTGCTACATGATGCAATCATTACATTCATATTAACAAGTACATACTTTTATAAATGTTGTATAACTGCAACTTCGACATTGAAATCAAATTGAATATTAATCGTACATTTTTAATACATACTTAGAATTTTATTTAAAATTGTAATAGCAGTAATAACAGCTTGCTTGCGGTTTTTCCTTATATCTAATAATAAATTTATGAACATGAGCGAGGAAAACGGAACGAAATACGGAATTACAGTTCCTCTTTACTTCATTTTTTTAAATATTTGTAATGCAATCAGTAAATACATCAGAAATTTATTTAATCCATTAATTGATATTTTTTTATATATAATTTAAATTGCCAAATTTTCTATTTGAATAATTTTTTAGAGTGCTTTAAATCTGATCGTATTTTTATTGCCATTTTTCATTGCGTGTTGATAGGCATATTTTATTCAATATTTCTCAGTATTCCATTCAATTATTTACATTTTTCCGTGAATATTGGATTCACGCTAGAGGTAAGTCTCACGTTAGAGAACACAACATCAGTTGTAGAAGCGCGCATGTGTAGAAGCGCAGCGATTATCTCCGTGACTTATTTATTATGTGAAACACTCATTGTTAGGCGGCATCGTACACGTTATAAGGTACTGTAACACGATCGTTCCAGTGATAAAAAGAGATCATACCTTGTAATAAAAAAAATTACATACGCCTGATTTAATATTTTTCAAAACGTAGCGAACAACGAGTCTTTCTAGAAATATTTTCCAGAAGTGGTTTGGAGCTCCATAATTGATCTTTTTATTGCAATAACATAAACGCAGTACTATTAGATCTTATTTAAAAATTTTGACGACTTAAATAATCCGAAATAATTTGAACAAGAAATTTCCGGCGCTATCAGCGCGATAAATATGAACATCACGTAATAATTTCTTCCTCGAAATTTGAACGTGCTTTTATTGACGTGTATTTTTATAATCTGAAAAATTTTAAAAATTAGAATATAAGTGTCGGAATTCTGTTGCGATTGATAAACGAGATGTTAAAAATTCCTCGGCTGAAAATTTCCATCCGAGTACCGCGGAATAAAAATCATATAATCTTCGCGGCGGGCTTTCCGTTTTCTTCTTATTTTTTGATCTGCAGCGTGTCTAGCGCCGTTCCAGTGAGCGACAGCCACATTAACATTCGACGTCGACGTCGACGTTTTACGAAGTCGCATGTCTTTTTATTTTTTCCGGCGTATCACGTCGGCCAGAGTGAATATCTTTGCGCTCGCGCCACGCTATTTCCGAGCTCAAACTGGTTGTAATTGTTGAACGATTGCGTTCAACGATGAATACGCGCGTGCAATTTCTGATCAATTTCGCAGGCATTATACTACATCAATCATAATAACTCGAGGATAAGTTCACTATAATTGAACGAGTATCGGAGCGAACATTTCTTACGAGGTATGTAAAATCGATAAAATCGAATTTATACTGAGCAAAAGTTCCTAAATACAATCATCGTATCACGAAAATATTGTAACACTCAATTCTCATTAATCACAATATTAAAATGCTATTAAATTTAATTAAAAAATTTTAATAAATAAAGTAATCAAATTGGCACTGAATACAATTAACATTGAAGAACAATCGCGATTCAATTGTAATAGTAAGAATAATTTAATAAAAACCAATAAATAAAAAGCAAATAAAACGTTCTTTAAACATGAGATCAAGTTCAAAAGATATTCTTCGAAATTTTTTAATTATGTGTTCGTTTCACGTTATTACACGTTTTTATTACAACTTACAATTAAAATGTAATTTCTCTACGGCGCATCAATGAAACATCGATATTTGCATTCCCTCGGAGCTTGGTTTGATACGTAATTTAGACAGAGCGAACGACGTTTCCCGATTTTTACAGTTACGGAAGCTCCACTAATTAAATTTTCCGTTTATATACACATTCGGCCGGAAATAATAATTACAAAGTTTCAATTGTGCGAAACGCTGCTGCGTAGCCGGACTGCCAATCAGAGCTCTGCAAATGCAATATCCGGTTTCCTTTATAAAGAGAATCCAGGCACACAAAGGAGACTTCAATCCGAAGCACCATTATCCCCACTCCGTGGGGATGCGCTATAAACGTCCATCAATCTCGTTCGATTCACTTAAAAATATATCTCGATCGCTCGGATTTTTGCCAATGCGACAGCAATAAAAACTGGCGCTCTTTGGAGCCATGATAGTTCTCTCCGATCGATCGAACTTCAATAACACATTTTTTTTCAAAATACGATTAAAAAATTTGGCTATTGTGCATTTACAATTAAATAACTTTTAGACACTATAATAAGATTGTTTGACGTATAGACAAGACGTTGAAAAGTTAAAACATTGTCGACATTTTTCAACACTTCTATTATACTTTTTTTGCCTTAAAGTGTTTATTATTTTATTAAAATTTAATACAATAATTTTGTAATATAATAGTAACAGTAATTATGCACTTTCAAAAATTTTTGATATTCTAATTGAACACTGTGTTTTGAAAAATTTAACGCTCATATTTTTCATTGAGAAAGTAACAATATAAGTTTCTGTAAACAGTTAAAATATGAAAAATATGTGTTTGTAAAATGACGGCAAAAAATTTCACTCATAAATCTTTCTCACCTGATCTTTCACAATAAAAAATTCGCAAAATGTAATTCGCAGAACGAAATAAGTTTTGAAAAATAATAGCTTAAAAAAAGTAAATAATTTCTGAAGCGGCTTGATTATATCACAACATCATTATATCGCACGATTAATCGCGACAGCGAAGATATTGCACGGAGTTGTGTCAGTTATAATAGGCTTTTACCGAAGGAAGAAGAGAGACGCAACGGCGAATTATTTCTGATAATAACCCCGTGAGCGTTGTCACACGTTCATTTTCAGCACGATAATTACGCGATAACGAGCGTTACTCTATGCTATCGCTTACGTGTTGGCTTTGAGTTCACCTCAATCTAACATTGATGATAAACGTGACCGGAGGGATATGCGTACGTGTTTTACTACTTTGCGTTTTAATTAGGCAAAGTGGAGCATTAGCCGGACGACCGTGACACAAGTATTATGTATGAATCATACGTATTACCTACATTCAGTGGTTAAGATAAGAAAAACTTTAAATGGGATAACGTGCAAGAAATTATACATCGTTAACTGAAATAAAAAATCGTTATCTTTCTTTCTTATTTGCCCAAGAACATCTTCTCTTTTGCTTGTAAAGTGATTTGTGTTTTGATTCAGAATGTTATGTTACAGTTACTGTTTGAAAAGTAAAATGCCTGTTGTTGTCTTCATTTTAAAAGAACCTTTTTGAAAGAAACACGCATGAGAAAAACGAAATATCTAAATCTTCAATATTTTATTGATATTATAATGTGGAAAACTTTGCGACTTTGATGTTTAAAGGGGTATTCTAGTCTAGAGCGCGAAAAGGTTCACCTATTTTTGGAATTTTTTTTAAAGAAAACTTGCACATTTTTTCCTGCACTTTTACATAACTACTTGTACATATTTAGTAAATATCTACAAATTTTGATATGACTGAATGTTTAATAGTTTTTATGTGAGGTAAATTTTTAAAACATGTTTCAAGTTGACTAACATGTTTTCTCAAAAATTTTCGAAGCTATCCACTTCAACTTTTGCGTATATATTAAATACATGTTTGTTTATCGTCTGAACTAAAATTATTGCGATATCTATAAACTAAATATTTTTTTTCATGCATGTTAAATTCAATTGATCCTGTTAAAAAATTGATACTTGTTTATTAAAATCGCTCCGTGTTAATAATTTGCAATATCTTACTTTTTAGTTAAGGTAATAAACAAACATGTATTTTACTTTTAATAAATTCCCCAAAATAATCCTTTTTGCACTCAATAATAATCTCTTTCAAAAATATTAAATTTTAAGTACACTTAGAAAAAAGTTGTTAACTCGAGTAAATTTTTCAACTTGATCAAATTTCTTCAGTTCAGGTATTTATGTTGTTAAGTTAAATGTATAAATGCTTAAATTGAAGTTCAAGTATATTTTATGTATTGAAGGGTGCGGTCAATTTGATGCTACAAATGCTTTGGAGCATTTGATTGACTAATGACTAATGAAGGAATTTTACGACCAATCAAGAATGCTTCAAATCATTTATAATGTCACCTTGACCGCATCCTAAATTAAATACATAAATACTTAAATTGAAGAAATTTAATCAAGTTGAAAAATTTAGTCAATTTAACAAATTTTTTTTTCAGTGTATATTAAAGTTAAAATTAAGTATATTAATTAGAAATATCAAGTAGTGGATATATTAAATAGTAGAGAACAAATTAAAACGAGCTCATTAAAATAAATTCTACAATTCTGAAACATACTCTGTACTCGATTCATAAAGTCAATATTTACCTCGCGTAGTGAATGAAATGTCCATTCAATGCCGAGCTCGACAAACCGAGACGCTTTCACGTGTGGAAACGACAAGTTTTAAAGTTCGGCGATTTCTTCGCGAGTGTTAATGTGCCGCTAATAATGCTAATTTCGCCCTCATCGCGACGACGGCAAGTTTCGTGTACGTTCCGTGACATACTTACTGCAGCTAGTTACTTGAACGGATCGGAGAGCTCCGTTCGTGAATATCTAACATGCTTGTCACTATTATCCTATTAATCTAAATGGCACGTATGCCGTGCGACGTGTTGCTGGCTTCCTTGTAACAGTCAGCTCTAATCAAAACTAAGCTGCTAACACCCAAGTCGATAAACACATACGAATCTACGTCACGGATTTGCGCGATTATTAATTAAATCAGTCGCGTTTGTCGTTCCTAGATAAATTTCCTATCTCTTATATTTTTCTAGTAAAATACGAAACTTTTTTTGCCGTGATGATCACATCGAAGACATTTTACGCACAGTGATCGATATTTTACGACATACTCTTTGTCCTTGATAGTTAATCTTTATCAGACGTTGTTCCAAATGTCAGACTTACATTTATTTGTCATTTTGTTTATTTTGTAACAGCTTGTTACAGCGTTTCGCCGTTCCCTATTTGCGGCTGATTACGTTGCCGCGAAATTATCGTTACGTTTCATAATATTGCAGCTACGCTTGATTGGCTGAATTGTTCGAAAGAAGCCGGGGTCCAGAATCTTCCGCTATCTTCGACGGTCATCCGGTCGCCGGTGTCGTCGGTGCATGATCATTTACGAGATACTTGTTCGCGGCTGATTTGCCTGCCGTGTGGGTGGGGGATCGTACGAGGAGTACCGTACCGATATAAGCGGAACACGGGCCCAGCATCCGCAGTTAGCCAGTCAGTCGATCATTCAGTGTGCCCGGTAAAATAGTGCCCGCTCGCCCGGTAGGTCCCTTTCACTTTTCGTGTGCATGCTCCTTCTCTCTCCCGGCCGATCGCGTTATCGCGCCACGAAACTGTCCGTGACAGATGTACCGCGTTACGCAATATTATTATATCGATTTGTCGCGCGAACGCGGAGCGAATCGCGTCACGTAAGATCCTTTTGGTTTCGATAAATCGCTATTTTATCGATTTCGTCTCGCTCCGGAGTTTATCTCACGACTGATCCCGTGAGTTTTCAAAATTTTGCGCTCGTGCATGCGACTGAAATCATTCGGAGGTCAGTTCGATGTTCATTCGATTTTTTTTTTTTTTCGTTTCTGTTTTCGACATGATTCCGAAATCTTGAGTTGTTGGAAACGAAACTCGACTTGTAGCTATTATCGTAATGTCGATAACGCGAATCGATACTTGTACACATGGAATACTTTACAGATGAAAGATGCACTGAAAAAAAGTCTGGTTATAGCTACCAAATGTATAGTGAAATAGTATCAATTATAAATATTTTGTCAATATAACCAAAAATAATTTTATTTTACTAAATGTTTAGTAAGTATTATCAAATCTGGTATAAATTACTAAATATTTAGAAAAGTAAAATTATTTTTGGTTACATTGACCAAATATTTAATTGATACTATTTCACTGTACATTTAATAGTTATAACCAGTCTTTTTTTCAGTGTGGGCAAGAAGTCTCAATATTGCTAAAGGATTTTTTTCGGAAATTATGATTCTATCTGTCATTACTACAAAGAATCGATGTGCGTTGTTGTTGGGAATGTAAAACTATAGTGCAAAGCCGACGAGCATATCTGACCAGACTGACCAGAAATAGTCCGCGAACATAACACGTTAATCCATAACGTCAATATCTATGCACGCGGTATAGATACGTTAATGTTAAATTCAGTAATTACGTGGTCAATTGCGCGGTTCATTGGGATTTATTGTTAGAGAGATAATAACTCAAATTAAACTTTCATAGATTTTTAATTAACTGCAAGCTTTTAATTAGCTTTTAAATAACTGCACAGAAAAAAATGAGCATCAAATCAACAATTCATTGTTTCATATATAAGCAAGAATATAAAATCTTCTTGGAAGAATTTGATAATCTTGATCAGACATAATTTGCTTACGTGAAGAGAAAAATTTTCTCCATGTAAGCAAATTATGTCTGTTTAAGATTATAAATTCTTCCAAGAAGATTTTATATTCTTGCTTATATATGAAACAATGTATTGTTGATTTGATATTAATTTTTTTTCTGTGTGTGTAATCAGTCATGGAAAAAATAAGAGAATATCAATATATTTTTTGCACATCTCGAAATTTTCTGTAAATTTCCACTTTTTATCATTTCTTTATATTAATAATATAAAAAAGTATGATGTTCATACTTTAATATAAGAACGAATCATTATACTTTCAAATTACTGAAAGTAAATTTCCATGTTTGGAATTCTTTCGTCACGGGCCAATATTTTATTCTCGAGTCTTCTGTATTTTTAAAATTAAAAATCGAAACTCTTCTATACTTGAAACTGTGTACATTGTTTAAATCCGGTCTTGAAATTATGCTGTAAAGTCTTCTCAACTTATAATTCTGGGAAATATGGGAACGTAACAAAGACGTTCGCTATAAGTCCTGATTAGTCTAACACAATATACAAGCAAGCCGATGGACATGTCGGAGTGTACATGACGTGTAAAAGCCGGTCCCGCGCCATGGAAATATATCGGCGTCCGTGTGTATGTACCTGCTCGGCGTCCGCGAGACGCGCCATCAATTCGCGCGGTGCTTACGTTAAAACGCATGAATAACATTGATCGATGAAGTCGCGCAGGTGTTGTGGACGAACACCTTTCGCGCCGTTCGATCGATATTTCCGCGGAAGCTCCGCTCGTCGCGTTTCTTTCGTCGAGTTCACGGTGCTTTTATTCACCTCATGCGGTATCCTGTCCTGGTCCGTCACGGAAAAATTCCGCGACACGTACTGCTGAATTGGCTCGCACTTGCACCGGGCTTGAGCCGTTGCTCCTTGGACCGTGAACTTTCCAACCGGCGTTCGCACGCATATGTGCATTCCACAACGCGCCAGCGAGTTGAAATAATATTATAATTTTCGTAGTAATAATACACTTGAGATAAATACATTATTCATGACGTTACAATAACATTTTAGCAATAGTTTCGAAATTATAATAATTAAAAAAGTACACTGAGAGAAAGAAAATTATTAAATTTGAATAAGTATTTGTCTGAATAGTTGCAATGAAATATTTACTTACGGTACATAAATATTTATTCAATAAAAAAACTGATGGTTAAATTAAATTAGTGGTTTTTTTTACTAAAGAAATATTTATTTACATTTAGTAAATAATTCATTGTAACTATTCAAACAAATATTTATTAAAACTTAATAATTTTTTCTGTCACATCTCAAAACTAATGGGAAATTTATTCTATTGTAAAATGTTCTTGAGGGACAAAGTACCTGCGTCTTATGCTAATAATATCGACAAGATGCTTTCGAAGTGAAAAAAGATGAAGATGAGATAACAAGACAATTAGAATATATAAAAGAAAGACGATGTGAAATTGATAGAACACTTGGAGTATTTGCATTTTATTTATTTTTTTTTGTAAAATGCGAGCAAAATATTGAGACGAGAAAAGTGTTCTTGTTGACGCCAATCATATCGGGATTGACAAGAGAGTCTTCAAGTTATGCTAGTATTCTGTGAAGACTGGCTGAGAAGAAGTGCAAATCGATAACAACTTGAAACAAGAGTCAACAGAATTTTATAACATATACTAAGAAGGAAAGTTATATTTTCCTTGTAAAGCAAAATAAGAGAAAGGATAAATTCTGCCAATATAAACATATACATATGTTTCATAAAAATGGCGATAAGATTATCAATTAAGAGATATTAGTAAAGAAATAGCAATAAAAATATTCTTTGCCAACTAGTAACAGCAAGGAAGAAAGTTATATTGAAATAAAGTATGTGGGTATAGATAAGAACCTGGAATATCCGATGACTCTACGTCAGACATGCGATAATGTCACCTTAAAGCTTTACATAAATTTACATAATTTTGTGCATTTTGCGCAAGCTGCTTACGTAAATTATTACAAAAACATTAAATATTATAATTAGTAATTGAGTATCTTGAGTAATATTTGATGACTTGCGCGTCCAATCCTTGATACATTTTACTAAGTTGCGTTGTTATTAATACCTAATAGAGCACACCTGAGTTTCTTGCTTATGGTAAATTAACAAGATTACGTAATTTTGCAAAAACAACATATAACCATGTAGAGTTTAATATCTCAGATTCGTATTAATTTAAATTAGATTCGCATTAATTTAAATTAATTTAAATTCTACACTTAAACTCTACATAGATATATGTTGTTTTTGCAAAATTACGTAATCTTATTAATTTACCATAAGCAAGAAACTCAGGTGCGCCGTTAGAACGTAATTCGTGTATATCATGAAGGTCATCTAACCGCTCAGACTAATAATAAGAAATAAATTGTACATGTGTGTATACGGTTAACACATCTAACACATGTAATAGGGAAAAATAAATAGCACGCTATTTGATATGTCTGACTGATCGTAATATTTTTCGATACTACGAAGTGATGTGAAAGTGACTTGACCTTCACCTGGTCGACGCACTTATTTTCATCCACGCGTGTCCTCCACCTTTTTGTAGAAATTATGTAAGCACGGGTTCACTTTTCTGAATCGTACAACGGGCCGCGCTTCGAAAACTGCGTCGCACGGATTATCGATTAGTCCTTTACGTGAGAGGCTACAGTTAGTTAATATTAATCGATTCATCTGACTGACCTTTACATCGATTAAATTACAGTTGCGTACGTGAGACACGCGCAAATAGATCTCGATTTATAATCGAAAGTTACTAATCTGTTCTTAATAGATATTTCATAATCAATCGTTCGATTACTCAAATACAATTTTTGCAATTGTTTGAGCATTTACGTTTTCTTTTACTTAGAATCATGCATTTTTCATAACAAAATGCTTCTTTATTAAAATTTATTATAAGAAAACATATATCTCATAAAGATTATTATTAATATTATTATTATTAAGAAGGTACATGAAATACTGTAACTGAACTTTTTAAAGTAAATACTTTTTTTATATCTCTAATACTGTTTTATGTTAAAAACAGTAAAAAAATATTTTTCACTAAAAAATTTAAAATTGTTATTGTAATATTTACCAGCTTAATAAATAATTGCGATAAAGGTAAATAAATGGGCCTTTAAACGAGCAGATTAAAATAATAGAGAATTCAATATAAATTTATTCCGAAAAAGAAACGAAACATACGTAATAAATTTGAATTCTTCAAGAATGACAATTTGATATATGTGATATTATAAGAACCTCTTCTCGGTTTTTATAAATAAAAATTGGTTTTTATAATATCACATATATCAAATTGTCATTCTTAAAGAATTCAAATTTGTTACTTATGTTTAGTTTCTTTTTCGGAATAAATATGTATTGAATTCTTTATCATTTTAATATGCTCGTTTAAAGGTCCATTTATCTACCTTTATTGTTATTCAATTATACGAGCTTGACATTGTCACATTATTTTAAATAATTGCGTTTCTTAAAAATAACGACAATTTTAGATAAAATGTATAAACGTAGTAATATATATATATTTTTTATATATGTATAATATATTAAATATATAATATACATACTTCTTAATATACATACATACGCATACATTATGTAATTTTGATGTATCGTCAGTTTTCTGTTATTCTACTTACAGCCCAATACGCACGATGAGTCGAATGATTGCGTTACTAGTGGCAGCTGTAATTGCTGTTACAGCTACACATGCGGAAGAGGTATGTACAGTAATCTGTATATTGCATGTATTAATCCATCTCCGCAGCAATAAATAAACTATCAATCGATTTTTCAATGCATTATAATGTATGACGAATTATTACCGTGACGAGCGTTGATTGTAATTGGTAATATGACATAGTTCCAAATTGAACAGCAGTCATTACGTGACATTCGTGCAGAGAGATTGTAATACAATGAATAAACCAGAGAATACAATGCGCTCTTAAAATCAAACGTTTTATCTTTCACGAATTTCTCAATCAAAATTTATTTCAAAGGAAACATTTCATTAAAGAACATTTCAAAAGTTGAAATTAATTTTTAACTTTCAGAATATTTAACACTAAAAATNCAGAGAATATAATGCGCTCTTACAATCAAACGTTTTATCTTTCACGAATTTCTCAATCAAAATTTATTTCAAAGGAAACATTTCATTAAAGAACATTTCAAAAGTTGAAATTAATTTTTAACTTTCAGAATATTTAACACTAAAAATCAAGGGCCCTAAAAGATTGAAAGCTTTGAAGGAAGATGATTATTAATTTCCTTTAAAAAATGTTTGTTTTAATTAGATAGTTTTTTTTCTATTTTTCGAAAGAATTTTATATAAAATATTATTGTTAATAATTATATTGATCTTATCGAATTGGCTTGATTAGGAATTGGTGGCAGTCGTTCGTTTAATGCCATTTTCTTCCTCGAGAAATGTCACGGGTAATTTGAAGATCGTTCAGAGCCCCCCGGACGGACCCGTTACTATCACTGGCACGATCTATGGTCTCACACAAGGGTTACATGGTTTCCATGTGCACGAGAAGGGAGACTTGAGCATGGGTTGCACATCCGCAGGAGCGCATTTCAACCCTGAGAACGTGAGCCCCCACAACTAATTTTCTCCTTATTATTATTATACATAAAAATTAATTTGTAATTAACTTATATTAATTACAATTACTATATCCTTCTAGAAAATTTTTACATTTTTGATAATTTCTATCCCCCGCCGTTTCTATAATATTTTATGATAAAATACATTGAATGTTCTTTGACTCCTCTAATTTATAGTCTTTTATTGACTATACACTTAATATGGTTAATGAAAGACTATTTAATGCTATTTTTTCGACTAGTTCGGCTATATACTGTTAATCCGTTAGGTCACTCATGGCGCACCGGAAGACACTGTCAGACATGTCGGCGATCTAGGAAACATCCAGGCCAATTCTGCAGGAGAAGCGATAATAAATATCACTGACAATATCATCTCGTTGAAAGGATCGAACAGTATCGTCGGACGGGCCATAGTTGTACACTCCGGCGAGGACGATCTTGGCAAGGGCAATCACTCTCTCTCTTTGACAACTGGAAATGCTGGTGATCGTTGGGCCTGTGGTGTCGTTGGCATCGAGTAGGTTACCGTTTCATGGATATGTTTCATTTTTATTTGCGCCTTGTGTTACTTCATTTTTATGAAATTTTCACACAGGATATAAAATTTACAGTATATTATTATTGGCTTTGTGTAGCGCGTCTATCCTTCATGATGCAACAGTTTTCAGATTTTCGATGAAAAGATATGATCTTTACTTTTATTTGCTTACTGCTTATTTGTTTATGTTGCTAAATATTCATCTGTTCCAACTTTGTTGTATAAACACCGTAGGTGCTAGAATCTTACAGATAGCAATGAAAATTGTATTCGTTTAATGTAGTAAATGTTCTAATGCCGTTTATAGTATCGCTTATATATCTTATAATATTAATATTAATATTATATTATTAATATTATTATATGCAATGTAAGTAATATCTCTGTTAATTATTACATGATTGTAAATATGATATTATTTACTTACAATGTCGATAATGCTCGCGTTTTTCTTCGAGAATTATCGAAAGCGAAATTAAACGGCCGCACCTCATTGTGTTCTGCACATTACAGAAAAATCTGAGGTACTTCGAAGGAAAATGTCAACGGTCGACGGAGGAGAAACAGAAAGGATCGATGCCAACCTGTAGATTTGATTAGTATTGAGACCTAATACTGTTGAAACGTTATTTACTATACGACTCTTCCTTTATAAAATGCTTTGTCGTATATATTTTATGTGATTTTAAAGAGTATTCTGTCGTTTGTAATAAACTGGGGAATAGACGTAGAATTCTAGTAGGAACGACACATGCGCTATATATAAATGTAATGTAATTGTTTCTTCGACTGTTGATTCGTAGAGTGTCTATCTTTTGTATGTAAATTGTTGATGATACTTTAAATGTTTTGTTTCTCTGTGTTTCCCTGATATATCCCTTCTCACATTTATTTGTCCGATCGCTTTTTTTTGTGTTATATACGTAAGAAATAATATTTTAGAAAATATATACGCTATAAGCGCAGTACATTAGAATGCACCTTTATAAATTATTTCACAATCACGCACGTACAGATCAGAAACAATACGCGCGCATTATGCATTTTCGCATAGTTAGAGAAGCCGGTTAATTTGCGTTTTTCTCGGACTATGTTTCCACGCTAATAAAGTGGCGCCGTGATAATACTTTGATAATTTACGAGCTTCCTCTGCGCAATACAAATAAAGTCCGGAAAGTTAATATCACCGTTTTCCATAACAATTATTCAAAAGTAATATTAGAAGGATCGTATAATAAATATCATAAATTTCGCGCTTTACATTAGTCAACAAAGGTTGACATATTTTCAGAACATGGTAAAAGAATTAGAATAAACACTATAAAAATATATTATTACTAGAAATAAAACAAAATTTTGTTAAAGAACTTTTTGATAAACTTTCACGTTGCTTAGCACAGAGTTTTAACCATATCAATGTTTTTAATATTGTACATTTTATGCTTTTACTTTTTTTTTTGTGTGTCGTCGCTGCTCTATTTGCTATCTGAGTAATACCAGTAAAAAAGCATTAATACTTTCAAGAACTCTTGCGATATTTGTTCTGCTTGACTATACAATCGCAATATAATCCATATATAATTTGCAATTTAGATTTATGTGATTACGTAGAGTGTATTTCATTTAAATGTAGATACAAATCTCAGGTCTCCACGTGCATTATTGCATTTTGCACGTAATTAGATTCATGGCAGGCGATGCACGCAATTTGCGGCGCAAAATTGCGTTGTTTTGAATTTTTCCGATTTCCGGAAATACCCCGGTAATATTGGTAATAACACGTGCATACCTCGTGTAATGTCGCACAACTCAATTAGGAATACAATTATCGATTTCTTGTTTTAATGTTGCTTCTAGGTCACCGTACGGCAGTTGGAATTCTGGTTCATTTACTACGCCAAGCGTATCGACCCTCGTGATATTCTTCCTCATCGCCACTTATCAACATTTCAAGTTTTAACGAGATCTCTCGGGAGCGCCATGTAATTTAGTGTCTTGTTCAAAGATGAGTAAATTACATTTGCATCTATATCTCGAGCTGACGAACGGCGAGAGCTGCGACCGTCAATTATTTGTCAACAATAGCAACAATCGAATAAAACAAAATAAGTAATGAAATTTTGAGCGACGCTACAGCGTCGCAAAGTAGCGTAATGTACGAGCGATCGTTACGATAAGTCGACGAGTAGTTCGACTTTAATTGTAGGTATTTATAATCAACGAACGTTACACTATCTGCTCAGATTGATACATCGAAAGACATCAAGTTTCTCAATTGTTTAACTTAAATGAATGAACAACGAAAATGTTCATACTTAATATAATATTGCGCAATATTTGTTTAGATATACTTAATTCATCATAAGTCTGAACGAAGAATTATTTACTTATTGTGAATTACAATTTGCAATATTGCATCTACTTAATTAATTAATTAAGAAATATGTCCATTATGATTGATTTATAAATATTACTTGTTATAGAATAGTCAGTTACATTATTTGTATCCTTAATATATTTTTATTTAGAAACATAATAGAGAATTATATTGATAACCATATGATTGCTGTTTGGCTTTATCCATTACTGTTTTGGTATTATAAATGTTACTTGTTATAGAATAGTCAGTTATATTATTTGTATCCTTAATATAGTGCTTAAAGATGCTATGATTTTTTCGTAATGCGCACTTAATTTTGCAGGACAAGTCTAGGCTAATTACATCTTCGTTTACAACTGTGCTCTTCGATTTTTTAAATATAGACACGTTAATTATTGTATCGCAAACTTTTATTCTGTGTACGACTTTTTCGACTGATGTCTCTTTACTGTGAATGCTTGTACAATGAAGCTATGTTTGTTAAAATAAAATTCTTGATCGATGTAAAAATCATCTTGTTGTTAACATGATCTGTCTCAAATCTAATCGTTAATATTAAATTATCGAGTGATTGTTTGTTGACATACTCAATACTAACGTACTCAATTGATTTCACTATGTAAACATCGAGGGCATACACGAGCAGAATGGAAAAGTTTCAGTCGTGCAGCATTGAACTTTAAATCGTGGCGTGTTATCATTATGTATCGTACTGTTACGTGCAGCTACCTGAAGAATGAGCATGATAACTATATTTATCGTGTTCTCATTAATATATGTGTCCACGTAGTAAGGCACGAAACGGTAAATTTACGCGAATCCTAATTCGCATGCGAGGAGCGAGTCGCTCGAACTTTCCTAGAGTTGATACTGAAGAAAACGTATTACGCAGATGCCTATCGGCCGGATCGAATCGCGAAAACGAAAATGCTTGTTGGCATACTCGCAAAGTCGTGACCTACTTTGTGCTTCCTACCGGACAAATGTAAATAATGTGATATTATTGAACTGCTAGGGACAAATCGTTTAACGTGATGCTCACGCGCGGTTTGTCTGATCCTCGATAAAATTGTGGCGGATTCCGTTCGTTCATCGAGAACGCTACGCTCGCAATGCAGCACGAAATAATGTATTTGGAGCTAGATAATTAAAATGCGCGTTGGAACAACATTTTGCCATTTAGTAAATTAGTGAAACTCATGCACGCCATCGTCATTTGCACGAGAAAAATAATTAACAAAAATTAACAAAATTGTATGAACAAATGAGATGATTATAAAAGAGGGAACATTAAATACATAGAAGAATATAAATTTGTTGATACTGATAAATCGATAATACGAGCAGTATTAATATTAAATGTGTCTAAAGACGATAAAAATTGCCTTTAATTAAGCAAATGAGATATTAATTAAAGTGTCAGTTTTTGAAAAAGCTGTTATCGCTTTAAACTATAAATGCCGATAAGTGACAATTTGTATTTTTAAAGTTTCAAAAGAGACGAATCTTTGATTTATGCCCGCCCAAAGAAGCTTATCAGAAAGGTTGCTAATACTTAATCAATTTAGGTACAAATATGGAGACTCGATGGTCAACAGTTAACGTTTCGCCAACACGCAAAGTTCATTTGACTGTCATAAAGTGAAGTGACCGAAGAAACCTTCTCGCAAATTTATTTCTAGAATCGCGAAACGAATGAGATTGCTCTGATCCGAGGTAGTTATGAATTGAAGAGGATATTATCATATATCGAACTTGAAGAGGAGAATGGCTTTCACTTTTTAACGGGGGATTATATTGGCAAATATAACCCTCGTCAAAAAGCGAAAGCAATATTTTATGTCTTTCCTGCAGCCCCTATAGGGAGTTGCTTGGATTGAAGAGTCAGTAACTATCCAAAACCATCAAGCAATAATTTTTAATGCGGCAGGACTTCGACCTGGAAATCTCCCGTCTAACAACTATTTTCGTGCTCAGCGGCCTCGAGGCCGGGGATTTCGATCGAAACCTTCCCTGTAGGCTCGAACGAAGGAACACTACCTACCCAGATCGTTCCCATTGACCGTACGACCGCCGCACGGAACGCAAGTCAATCGACTATGTTCCTGACTTTTTAAGCCCACGTGAATTATCGATTCGAAGTGATAACAATAAGATTGAAGTAATAAAGTAATAAAGTTTAAACAGTTTTAACGAGATAAATACGGAGAATTATGGAGGCCTGTGGGATGAGCGTCATCAAGTATATCCTCTTTATCTTCAATTTAATCTTCGCGGTGAGTAGAGTGAATTAATGACAATAATAAATTGTCAGCAAGTGTGTTTTCGAATTGATTCAAGTAGAAAATATATTGTTCTAATTTTTTTTTAGCTTTTGCGACATATTTCGTTTTTATTGATTTTTCTGAGAACATTCGAGATACTATTAACTACTCACACAACGCGTAAAAAAGATTCGGTCATTTGAAATATGTTTTTTAAATTATAGCCTAATTCTCAAAAATTGCACGTAAATCTTTTTTCTTTAATTAATAAATAAAAATTATTTTCGTAAAATATATCTTTAAAAAAATGTTTTTAGAAATGTGTATTGAAATTTTTATGCGTCGCGCGCGCGTTTTAATTGTATTCTTTTTATTTGTACTCTTGGAAAAATTAAGAAAATGTGAAAGACAATTGCAAGGACGAAGAAAAATATATACAATTGCTAAAATCGATTTTCTCAGATATCTGGCTTAGGTATTATTGTGGCTGGCGCATTGGTATTAGCAGACATTGGCGAATTCAATCACTTCGCGGAAGGCAGGATATTGGCACCGTCTATAGTGCTTATAGTTGCAGGCGCTATTGTTTTCATTATAGCTTTTCTAGGATGTTACGGAGCGATAAAGGAGAATTATAACTTGCTAATTGCGGTGAGTTAAAAAATCAATGAGATAATTAAGCAGCTCAGAGCAAAAAAATTTCATCTGTGTTAAATAATTATTAAAATAATTGAAATAATTGAAAATATTTGATAACATTTTTTTATGAAAATGTAAACCATCTGTCTATTAAAGTTTGTTTTCTTTAATTCCAAGAATATGTTCTAAAATTCAGACATTAACTGTAATAATAGACTTTTTAATTATTTTATGTATTTTTAAAAATTTAGCTCAAATAAAATTTCCAAAGAATCTTTAATTAAAATTAAGATTATAAATTTTCGAAACATGTGCATATTTTATATAAATATATAAAATTGTAGGATTTTAAACATCTTTATCTTTATTTCAAATAAATTTTTTTGCGATAGAAAAATATAAATAATTCTAAATTTTAAATCAGCTGAATGCAATTTTTGATTAATTGTATTAATATTTTAATATAAAAATAATTTAGTTTGCTACCGCACTGTTAATAATCTTCGTGATCGAGCTCGCGGTGGGCATAGCGGCGGCAGTGTTTAAAAATAATTTTAGCATGGTGATGAAGGATGCCCTGAAGGAATCGATGAGGAACTTTACGGAAGTTGACAGACAAGCTTGGGATAAAGTACAGAAAAAGGTCAGTATACTGGAGCGCAACATGTTAATGGATTTGTCAATATAAAAGCATGGTGATAAAATAGTATAGTTTCCGTGCCATAAAAAAAACAATGGTGATGGGTTAGGTCACTTGAAGTAATCATCGCGTGCAAATAGGCAATTAAAGTCATCTTAGTATTGCAAATGTATTGACTACGCTAACTTATTGGACTCTCATATTAACACAATTCCGTACCTTAATCAATTACTTCATCCTACTTTGACAAAAAAAGTTTTGTAACAAAATATATATTTATATAATCAAATCGCGAGATTAAATCTTTTTGCCCTGCATTGACGCCGAACAAAATGACAAAAGAGAAATGATTATTTTGAATTATTAAAATTAAGCATTAAAACATAATATTTTTAATTATATAAATTAATTTAAGGACTGATTGTATATATAAATTTGATTAATATTAATAATATTGATAATTTCACTTGTTTACGATAGCTACAATGTTGTGGCGTGGATGGTCCTAGAGATTGGCTTAATGCATATACAAGTACAGGATTTCCACAGTCCTGTTGCAATGATACACAAGTGATAAATGTACAATGTCAAGTATACAATGCATATAAGGAAGGATGCTTTAGCAAGATGGAAATGCGAGTCCACAATGACGCCACAGTCTTGATCGGTGTGGGCATCGGAATAGCTTTTGTTGAGGCGAGTTTTAATTTATAAGGAAAAAAAATGAATTTTAATTAGATACGTCGATACCATGTCGGTGTTTTGTTTCGTATTATTGCGATATTCGCATAACAGGTTTAACTAAAAGCACATAAACAATAAGTAAAGATAAATAAACACAAAAGTTTTAAGAATTTGATTTAAGAATTATACAGCTCTTTGTAATAAAAATATAGTAACAAAAATAATAATATAAATAATATTTAAATTTGGTCATCAAGTTATATACCGTGGCAATATTTCGAAAAATATTTTTAAAAAAATATTTTTGCGTTTTTTTCTTTTTCAGATTGCCGGTATCATCCTTGCTTGTTGTCTCGCCATGGCCATAAAAAAAGAAAGCAATAAATGAAACGAAGTGTATTAATTTAATTCCATGCTGCATCAGGCTTCAACATTTGCTGTTTCGAAATAAGAGTCGAATAACAATTTGATCGGTTTAATAATGACAGAGCTAAAAGATTTATATTCGTCCAGTTAAAAGATTTATATGCGATTAACAAACGAGAGAGGTAAACCTCAATAATTAATTATTAACTTTATTTATTTAATATCACGCATTGATTTTCCACAATGTTTTTTACATTGCTTGCCTCATAGCTACACAATAATGGACTAATTCAACCTTCGATAATTACTCGTATTTGTACTCATCATATATGTATATTTTATAATTATATGTTTCTGCTCTTGTATTATGTAATTAATGCATATCTGCTGCGAAATAAACTAGGGAGATATTTCCAGTACAGATAATTCTCAATATTAATAAATTATTAATATTAAAAAATATTAATGCTCTCTTTTTAAATGTACACATGATTGTGAGAAAAATGATATGGTTATATCAATCAGAAATAGGTATGTATGCGCAAAATTTGTATTATATTGAACAAAATTTTGTACATACTGATAAAAATTTCTGGTTATCCCGATATTTTATAGTTAGAATGTTTACTATATAGATGTAACTATCTATAGTATATCTGATTTGTATTTTTGTGATTGACTCTACCAGATTTCCAATTTATGCAATTAAATTTTTGTCTCGTACTTTAAAGAGATTATTTTACACTGTTAAAAATCGGCAGCAGAATTTAATGTAATGTAACGGAAACAAAAATTTCAAGCAAGTACATTAAAAACATTTAACGTACATTTAAAGTACATCAAAAGTGCACTAAATTTCATGCACACGCTTTTCAGTTATAAATACGTTAAATTTAATGTACATTAAGTTTAATGTGTAACTTAAAAAATACAATACATTAAATTTTATGACATTTTTAACAGTGTACTTAAAAAGATCACGTTTCTCAGGATGTTAGAGTTCGTAATTATATAAATAAAATGTACTGTAACCATCAAAACATAAAACGATGATGGATATAATTTGTGTGTTGTGATGATATTTATAACATATTATATATACGTACAGTTAATATCATATTATTGTATGTATTATCAGTATTATTAATATTCCGTTCCTATTAAGGGTGTATTATTTATCAAAGCATTATCAAAAATATAAAAAGTTCATAGATTGTTCTACTGTTACGTTTAAATATCTGTATAAAATTTGAACATAATTCTTTTATTAGTTTAAAAGTTATTTAATTTTTTGTTTATTCTTGATTCTCATATAAAATTGATCTGTAGTACTAATTTGCAAATTTTATGAAGAAATAGCATTACAGATTAAATCAATTTTTTTTACATACTAGTAAAACATTTTTTACATATATTAGTAAAACTCTAATAAAATATTCACATAAAAGTTCATTTGGATCATTTAGATCGTTTAAAAGTTATTTATCAGAAACTTCAGCAAAATATGATCATTTTCATTGTATAAGCTATTACAACCCAAATTTTTTGTTGTTTTGTTCTTTGCAACTGATTTCAGAGCCAAAATTCGGACATTTTTTGTCGGCCAAAAATTTTGTCATTGATTACAAAAAAAAAAAGAATAAATCTGAGAAGCCTACAGTTTTTAAATTTTGAGAACATTTAACTGATATTGTATAGCCGAAACATCCTTAAAGGAGCGACTTATTTGTGTGGTTATGATTGTATAAATGTGTGCCTAGTGTAAATGTAGCTTGTACAAGCGTATATTTTTATGTGCTAATTATATCTATTCATACAATAAATATGTCGTCTTCAATACACTGATAGCTGTAAATTGTCATCTTCCTATAAATACAGTAAGCTAAGACACTTCAATTCAACACATTATTCTTCAGTTTGTCTATTACATGTATAACGCGTTATACATATTTTCTGTAAGTTATAGTAATTTTCTGCAAAAATAAATTATCTGATATATATTTTGTGTTTTAAGTTATATAAATCCTTCACAATATGTACAGAACATTAACTTTTTTATTATATAAAATAAAAAAGAATTTTGAATTAAATATTAGAATAATGAAAATAATCATCAAGTATTTTGTATTTCAGTTTCACCGTATTCCTCTTAACAACAAATCGTTTTCTAACTTTTAAATTAATCTCTCTTTTTAACGATAAATTATTTTAAAATATTATATATATTATTATAGCTTCAAAGTTTTTAATTACAGTATTAGATATCTCGGCATTGATTTTATTTTCTCCAAAAAATGTGATTTATCAAAAAATATATGTCATTAAGTGTGATTATTATAAAAATGAAAATCAAAGGTAACTGTTGCATGATTATAACATAGAAAAAAAAAAGGAAAAAAAAAGTCTCCCCGGCGGGGAATCGAACCCCGGTCTCCCGCGTGACAGGCGGGGATACTAACCACTATACTACCGAGGACTGTTGCGTTAAGAGAAGTTTCTTTTGCTATATAAGTGGCTTATCACACTTTAAGATTCATTTGACTGTAAAATATAATAAATATAGATTTTATGGAATAATTATTTATACATGTCATACGCTTATAATTATATATTCATTGTATTAGATGCGTCTAACGCATTTTCATATTATCGATAAAGTTGAAATTCGTAGTACCAATCATTAAATCGTTAGACATATATTCGCAATGATAATATTTAATTTAATTTGATTAAAAAATAGTAATTTTTTACAAGATAATTGTAAAATTTTATTATATAAGAATGCATAGAAAAACTCTACAATTTAAATTATGAAATCCAATTTCAATTTTGCTATATAAATGTGTGAAAAATGCAACAAAAATCAGCACTCCTCGACAATTTATATTAAAATAAAATAAATAAAAATATATTAAAAATATCATCCATTATTCCTCTTATTACATTTTCATTGATGTAAATAAATTAAAGAGTCAATGTCCAAACTCACAAATGTAAAATTAAATAGAGGAAAAGATATATATTAAATTGGAATCATATAAAATTTAATAATCCATATTTGATGTATACATGTAGGTTGCAGTTGCCATCTGTACGACGTGAGACAAAGCCACATGGATTTATCGATCGAGTAGAAATTAACGCGTAAATTAATGATTTTATCACTTATAATTCGTACAATTAATCACATTTTATTTAATTAAATAAATTTGTATTAAAGTAATACGATTGTTTGAAAATAAAAATTACTTATTAAAAGTGGGCACATAGTCATGGGCGCAACGATGAATGAAAGTCATCGAGGTTCCGTGGTGTAGCGGTTATCACGTCTGCTTTACACGCAGAAGGTCGCCAGTTCGATCCCGGCCGGAACCACATATTTTATTTTCTGTTTTTATTTCCGAAATTTTTATTTTATTTTTATTTTTATTTGAATGTATAGCACATATGAGGACTAAAAGGGACTGAGACATTTATTTTTTCACTTTTAGATATAAAAGCTTTTTCTAAAATCTACATTCTGCGCATTATATGCTCTTAATAATGTTTAATTAGTTATTGCTATATATCTAAGGATGCTCTTTTACTATTAAAATATAAAAATATTGATATAATTTATTTTTAAAAACTGCAAGCGAAATTTTTTATATTTTTTGCTATTCCCTTGTCTTAAAAGATCACAGGAAGAAAACTTGTATAATATAGGTGCAATATTACGATAATGGATATTGTCTGACAAAGAGCTAAAAGGATTATTATGTTTATTTAATTCGCATGGGATCGTATTAACTCATGTATGTAAAAAAGGGAGCACTAATAACATAGCTTTAATTATTTTATGATTAAATACGCACGTGCATTAACGTTATATTAAATTTCAAATTTACTTCCTATAATTTATGAAAAATGTCTGTCACAATCTTGTAGAATCTTTTATAAAAAATAAAAAAAATATTTTATTGTAAATTCAGATCTTTCTGCTTAAAAAAATTGATTGTAAAGTAATTATATAGTACATTGTGAAATATTTACTCATATTTGGGAATTCTTGTGTAACTGTTCTTCAATGTTTTCTTATCGAAAGAGAACGACTCTCGCACGCGGGCGTGTGCGATTGTTTCGATATCAAAGTACGAAATTTGGTCTATACGGAAGACGGACGGCATGCGGGCTTTAAAACATGCATTGATACTACCTTACTCACTACCTTACCTTGTCGTCGTGAGATAAAATGCTGAAGGAGGTCCGAGATTGAAACCGGACTTACTCTGGTTGCACTGACAAAGAAACAGTTGGCTGGGCACAGGTGGTGGCACAGATGGTACAGGTTCAGCGAGACAGTGAATGAGGGACTCGAAGGGAGCCATGCTCAATGCTCTCTACCTCTTTCCTCCCCTGGGACTCGAATACCTATGAAGAGGATCGTGACAAAAGGAATGAGAGAACTGAATATCAATTTCGGTTTCCTGTCGCGCCTTACAATGCCATCGCCTGACCCTTTTCGTTACACCATACTGTGCAATCATGATCGATCGATTTCAAGATGAGTGACGTACACGTCAAGGTCATCTGTTCGATTTAAATCTAATTTGATTTTAGTGGACTTGTAATATTAAAGCATTTTTCTTTAAGAATATTCATCATTTTAACGAAATTTTACTTTATATCAAATATAATTACAATATATAATTTATAAATAAACTCTCATAAAGGCTAATAAGAGTGCAATTACAAAGCGTTTCTTTCTGGGTGAGTCATTTAGACTTTTATTAACAGTTCGGTTATTTTGATACATTTTGATAAATTGCCATGTGCATTTACACAAAGAATTTTTCACCTCCATTGATATCATATTTAAATTTGAAAGATGCCATTTCGAATTTGGTAATCCGTTAGTGACTCAACCGTGATTTGATTGATGAGGATGAGGTAATCTTATGGAATTCTGTAATATTGTACGCTGAAGATGATTTCAAAGAAAGTCGAAACGTTTGAGGATGGATTTATCTAATAAAAAAAGTTAGTTTTTTTATTAACTAGTTGTTACGTCTTTGTAATTGCGTGCTCTTATTAGCCTTTATGGGAGTTTGTTTATTAATTTTTGAAAGTCTAATTTAAAATTTGTTTTATGATATATTATTTATATCGTTAAGAGAAGGTACATAAGGATATATTGATAGAAAAAGTATCTCAGCTTAAAATTCTGCTAATTCTTTTTTATTCTTAAAGCATTTAATAAAAATTTATAAAAAACGGCAAAGAGAATTGATATTTACTTTAATTTCTAAAAAATCTATTTGCAATGATAAGAGATTCTACTATGTTTAACTTGAAAGTTTTATTATCCGAGAGTCACTCTGATAGAAGTCTCTGACGAGTATAGAAGCTTTCAACAGATCTTTTAAATATTTTACTTTTTTAACAACCTTTTCGTGAGTAAAAGTTATTGAGGTATCTTCTTGCAAGCAAGGTCAGGCGAGGCACTTAAATGCTCGAAGTTCTGGGTTACTAAAGTGGCCTTAAATAGCATAGCTAATACAGTAATAAAAATTTAAGAAATAAAAAGATATAAAAACTTTATTTAAAAGAATAAAAACAAAAATAAGGAATTTTTAAATTTACTTGAGAACTCTGAATAAATTAATAAGTATCAAAATTTCCAACTTTTATTTTAGTAGCATATTTACTGTTAAGAAATGTCTTGATTTTTCAAAATTAAGAGAACACAACTTTTTAAAATGTTCCAGTTACTTACATTGCGTCTTTTTCAAAAATTATTAATTAAAAAATATAATATTTACATAATAATTACATAATTTAGAATTAGTATTTATAGATCACCTTAAGCACGAAATGTTAAACGGAGAGCTATTTCATTAGTTACAAATTTTTGATATTATGTAAGAGAACAAATTTCGAATCTATAATTATATCGTATTGTTAACTTTAAAAAACAATATGTGATGTACTTCGGGATTCACAGTTACGATTCGTACTTACTTATTTCATGGTGTTACTCCGAGTCTACAGGTGGGCTATTGAAGGCGTGCGGCGTTCAGAAGTAGATGATCGTTCATGAATAAGATGCAAGGAGCGGCATACCTCCCGCGTAGAACGATCAGTTTCAGTGACGGGCTCCAGGACAACCAAGCACTCGGTCCCTTCGATTTCTTCCACCCCTGCTGCTCGCGTATGTCCTGCAGGGACTACCTGTACGAAGGACCGTGAAATCTTGATAAACCAGTCTTGCTGCAGTCGTTAACGTCGCCAGCTATCGGCGACGTTCACCTGCGGCTCCTTTCGGTTTATCATTCATGCGGGATGAACTTGACCCCGAATTTTTTGATCCCCCTTTCCGATGAAAAACGATCGAAACTTTCTTTTTTACCAAGACTTTTCATAGTGCGATCGCGACAGAAAATTTTTATCGTTGTACAGTAAGAGAGAAATAAATAGATTCTGAGATTAGTGCACTGGCAAAATTTATTACAAAATTAATTTCTGAATAAGTGTTTTTTATGAAAGATTATCGAGTCTTCATTAAATTCTTACAACACTACTCTGACAATTAAACCTTTTAAATTTCTTTGTAAAAAATTATACATTAATCATGTACTAAATTTATATCAAATCAATCTCGCATTTCAAAATTCTACGAGAAATACAATTCATAAATTTCGTGCTAACTAGTCGCGTTTTAAAAGAGAATATTTTTAAAAGGTATATAAAAATCACACAAGTAAAATTTATAAAAAGCACTAAGATCCAGCTTGACCGTAGAAGGCGTTCTTATTTCAATTTGTATGTATTACATTAACGGTCGAATATCTCCAATTTTTGAGAATATTTTTATTTTATAAAAATCTATTTTTTTCTATTCAAGTTTTCAAACTAATAAGTTATCATTTAATTGGAAATACCAATGATAAATGATAAAAATTCTTTCTATTCAATTATCCGTTTTCCGGCGCCTCTTTTGCGTCAGAAACGACTGCGAGAATGGTTCCTTTTGTTGCCAGCGTTTTTGAAAGAACGAAACGCCCGTTTTAACTGTTCCGCTTGACGAAGCGCGCGAAATCGAGAGTTTGAATGGGAAGAAGGGATGCTGGCAAGTGCCGGCGTTGGTGGCGGTCATGATGCACGCATCTAAAATACGGGGAGCCAAGGAAACGGTTTTCTCGTTCTCCGGTACAACGGGAACGAGAGGGAAAAATCGATGCATCCGAGTTAGTTCAGCTGTGTTTGAACTCGGCCGCGTCCCGAGAATACAAACGCGAATCGGGAGTAACTCCGGGGGTTGAGACAATCGGCTGCGTCGTCTACACGATTAGACACGACGTTCTCGCAAATTTGAATGACACGTGGAGATTTAGCTTCGTGATTACGAGTAGATCTTATTTGGATTTAAAAATATGCATATTCGGAAGAATGCTCGTGGAACAAGAAGTTACTCACGAATAAGGTGATGTTTGACTGATTTCTGATTTCTTGTAATTTCTTGAGATTTCAACATGATTTTAAAGTGAGTTTAATTTTTTATAAATCTGAAATGATTTCAAATAATTTTTTGTATGATTTCAAGTGAAAGATTTTTCATGTTTACGTGATCTCAATTTGATTTCTTAAAGATTTGATGTTAAAATGATTTCAACTGAAAGAGAGATTTCTGATTTCAAATTTATTTCAATGATGGATGCTTGACTGATTTCGTGAATGAGTAACCTTGTCGCGAAGAATTGTGGTGAAACAGTCTGGAAAGTTCAAATACATTCGCTCTGTGCTGTATCGTTTCAAAATTTGGCGCATTACGCGGTAAAAGGATGGAATTTAAAAGAGTTCTCTTATTTAACTAAATTTTATACAGTTTTTGCTGTATAATTACGCGTTTCTACAATAGTTTAAGAAGAGAGATAGAGTTGTTTATTTTATTCTGGTATAATTGTCTTCCAGTATAATTACCTTCTAGAAGAGAATAGAGCTAGTCATAATAAATTATAATAGATGACTTGCATTACATTTCATGCTTTTTCTGCGATATTGTGAAAAAAGAGATAATGCTAATTACTAGATATAACTAGCCTTTTCAGATCTTAATTTTAGAATATCGCAGAACAAGTGTGATTTAATTTTAATGTTAATTATTATAATTTATTATGATAATGTCTATTTTATTCTAGGCCGTTATAACACGTAGATTATAGATAGCTTTATCTCTCTGGGAAGAAGTAGGTTTCTACACAGAAAGAAATGAGTATCAAATCAACAATTCATTGTTTCATATATAAGCAAGAATATAAAATCTTCTAGGAAGAATTTGATAATCTTAAACAGACATAATTTGCTAACATAAAGAAATTTTGTTTCTTCATTATAAGCAAATTATGTCTGTTTAAGATTATAAAATCTTCCAAGAAGAATTTATATTTTTGCTTATATATGAAACGACGAGAAACGAATTGTTGATTTGATACTAATTTTTTTTCTATGTATTGAAAATAGATTGAAAATAAAAATGTCCTATCTTTTAAAACGCGAATAGTTAACACGAAATTTATGAAACATATTTCTTGTAAGATTTTAATGTGAGGATCATTTGAAGTAAATTCAAAAAGCATGATATTTAATTAAAAGAAAATTTCTTTCAAATTGCGTTATAATGAAGTTATAATAGGTCTATCTATATCATTATACTAGATCTATCTATTATAATTATTTATTATAACTGTCTTTAAAATTTCCGTGATGTAATCAGTAATGCGATTACAGACATTTCCATAAATAGGTATATTCAACATGAAGCATGCGGAAGCGTCCTACATTTTTACCTGATTACAAATTGAATACGTTAGCTCTGATATTTGCCCGCGGTTTCGCCGCGCGTTGCCCCGCGTTTCGAGTGGGTACCGCAAAGAGATAAACACGTGAATTTGCATAGGTGCGTAAGCACCATGTGCATATGCATGGGGTGGACAGATGTTAAATGTCCGAGAGCCGACATGTATGGCGCCTTTACAACGCAGTGTATATGTTGCATTTAAATTAATTTTGCGCTGCCTTGACAAACGGCCACCGACGTGTCAGACAAATTGACTACGGAGTCGTAAGAATTTGGAAGATGCAGCTATTTGCAAGCCAGCCTGCAGTTTCAGTTTCACCGAAATTCACATAATCAATTTAATACACTGTTATTTAAATATTAAAGTATCAAATTTAAATCAATTCTTTGAGTTAAATAATAATTTTTTTTTATTTTTAACTTTTATGTGTGTTGAAATTTATTATTTTAACACAAAACATAGTTAAAAGAACAACCTCTTATCTAATGAACTCATTTCTGTGATTGAATTCAAGGTTGGGTAAGTTAAAACATCTTTTTAATTAAATTAATTCAAAGTTAGCGGCATATAAAATTAATTTAATTACGTTAAAAGTTGCAAAAAATTAATTATAATAAAAGTTACGTGGTTAAATTAATTAAATTAAATTAAAAGTTAATTTTGAAAAGCATTTTATCCATATTAAATTAGAAATTGATAAGTTTTTAAAGTTAGATTACTCAAAAAAAGTATAATATTTAATCTTCAAACAAATTTAATATTTTATTTATAATTTAAATTTACATGAAATAACAAAGAAAGATTGTTTTTTTATGCAGGAATGTGATTTTTCTTTTATAATATTTTTTTCTTTTACATAGATAAATGTTTAACGTGGGAAAAAAGTTAATAAATTAAAATTTGTGTTTAAAATATATTTATGTAATTAAAATAAAAAATTAAATTATTTAAAATTAACTAAGTTAAGTAAAAAATTAATAATTTTTTAACTTTATTATTTAACTAGTTATTACCCAAACCTGTTTGAATTGTTTAATTTTAAAATAAGTAGTATTCATATTAAATCCGTATAAGCATCCAATAAATAATAAACTAAATTTGAGTTAAATAGAATATTTTTTAAGTAAAATTAACTCCATTATTTTTTAGTTAAATTAACAAAAATGTTGAGTTGGAGCAAATGCCGATTTATAGGCATGATTAAAACTCAAATTGCATAATTCGACACTACGAATTTAACAGTGTGATGCAACAGGAATCAACATTATAATTTATTAGCAGTTAATGACAATACGATAATATCGATAAATTAAGGGAGGGATGTATTACCTAGGAAGATCAAAACGATGCCTATTTTTATTAAGAACATATTTTGGCGAAAATTATTAATTTAAAAACGTAAAAAATTCGTAAAAGTAGGCATTATTTGACTCTTGGGTGTATATTCCCCTTTAAAGCTTGCAAAGGAAAAATATCTCTTATGCATTCTCATATTTTAATGAGATACGGCTAATTCGGTGGCATATCTCATACGCGGTTTCGCAAAGAGCTTTGACCAGATAGTTTTTATTGTAATGCAAACACGCGGCATACGTTGACTATCTTATCTTATCACCCGACGCTTTCAGCGATATTATATACAATCGTACCATAGCGACAAGGGAGTCGTACTTTAATGAAAATTCCATAAGTGGCGAGATTTTGCATGGAAATATATCAATGACAAGCGAGAACGTATACCCGAACGTGCGTGCTGTATTCCGCGTGCACTGCATAACGAAGCATAATTCCGCTATTAATAAAATTCGGATAATGATATCGATTATCCGGAATGACGCGATTGTGCTTGAAATGAAAATTCCACGAGCGATTAAATATTTCTCTCGAGTTGCTAATCGATTAAAAACTTACAATTTTGCGGGTTTATAACCTCTCCGCCATGGTCTCTTCGGGGTTCGTTCTCTCTGCGTTCTCTCGACGCTCTCGACGCATTACGGCACGATGAATGCATTAGCAAAGATCCTTCGCGATAAGATAACCCTGCCGAGGTAACCTCACGATGTTCGAAAAAAGAGAAGATAGAACGCTGCATCGCGGAAGCGTCGCCGTCGCCGTCGCCGTGATTTCAAAACAATTTTTTGTTCCTCCTGTAAAGCTACCGAGTTTAGACATACGCCGTTTTGTAGATATATTGACCATCGATATATCTGTAAAATACCTCTAAACTGTTGTGCATCGAGAATATTCTTCGTCGGATATTTTTCGTATTTGCGTCAACCCAAGTCAAACAAACGGACGAGACTAGAGGACGAGACAATACGGTTTCAAAACATCATCAAAAATCGTGTGACCCCCGATCATTGGAATTACTCCAAGCACGTATTTCTCGGAATTCGCTCGGTCGCGGTGGTTCCGTGGTTCCTCGCTTCCTCCGTTCCACGCCGCTCGCCGCACCTGTGAGCGCGCGCGGCGTAGTGGGTAG